>MU691379.1:0-19385 GCA_026770625.1 Nicotiana glauca
GGGGTGTATCCGGCACAGGCCACAGGGGATCAAAAGAGAGCTATCAGATGATTGGCAAGTGGATTCTTCTTTAGCGAATGGGTTTTGTACAAAAAAACCCCGGACCTTGGTTTGTTGAGGTGTATGGATGCAAAGCAAGCTACAACGATTATGGCCGAAGTACATGCGGGAGTCTGTAAACCGCATATGAGTGGGTATGTGCTAGCAAAGAAAATTCTCAGAGCAGGATATTACTGTCTTACTATGGAACGGGACTGTATCAGCTTTGTGCGCAAATGTCATCAATGCCAGGTACATGGAGATCTGATTCATTCTCCACCATCCGAGTTGCATACAATGTCGGCACCATGGCCCTTCGTTGCTTGGGGTATGGATGTCATTGGGCTAATTGAGCCAGCTGAATCTAATGGGCACAGGTTTATTCTGGTTGCCATTGATTATTTTAATAAATGGGTTGAGGCAAAGACATTTAAGTCGGTAACCAAGAAAGCAGTGGTGGATTTTGTGCATGCAAACATCATATGCCGGTTTGGAATTTCGAAGGTGATTATCACAGATAATGGGGCCAATCTTAACAGTCATTTGATGGCAGAGACATGTCAGAAGTTTAAAATTACACACCCCAATTCCACACCCTATCATCCTAAGGCGAATGGAGCAGTTGAAGCAGCCAATAAGAACATTAAGAAAATTCTGCGGAAAATGGTGGAAGGATCGAGGCAGTGTCATGAGAAATTACCATTTGCTTTGCTGGGATATCGCACTACTGTTTGCACTTCGGTAGGTGCAACTCCATATTCATTGGTGTATAGCACGGAGGCAGTGATACCTGCCGAAGTTGAAATACCCTCCCTTCGAATTATTGCGGAGGCGGAAATTGATGATGATGAATGGGTCAAAGCCCGGCTGGAACAATTGAATTTGATTGATGAGAAGAGACTGGCAGCAGTATGTCATGGACAATTGTATCAACAGAGAATGGCCAGAGCTTATAATAAGAAAGTGCGTCCATAGAAATTTGAAGTCGGACAATTGGTATTGAGGCATATCCTGCCTCATTGGGAAGAAGCAAAAGGAAAGTTCGCTCCTAATTGGCAGAGACCATTTGTTGTATCACGGGTGTTATCCAATGGAGCATTATATCTAACAGATGTGGAGGGAAAATGTGTAGAAATGGCTATCAATTCTGATGCAGTCAAGAGATATTATGTATGATTTCTTTATCTTTATGTATCTGATTGTATTTGACATATTTTTGAGATTGAAATGACGAAGACATTTTGTTCCGCTATCCAAACACTTTATCCATTGCTACCCCTTTAAGACCTATTATATTTTCTTTCAAAACCCTCTTTCGGAATCAATAACAAAATCAAGGTTTGAACGGGGAAATCAAGTGAGGAAAAGAAAAGAAGAAAAGAAAAAAAAAGAGGAAAAGAAAAGAAGAAAAGAAAAAAATAGAGAAAAGAAAAAAAAAGAGAAAAGAAAAAAAAGAGAAAAGAAAAAAAAGAAAAGAAATAAAAAGAAAAAGAAAAAGAAAAGAAGGAAAAGAAAGAAAAGAATGCAAAGAAGAAGAATGGGAGGAAGGAAACATCACAACAATGTAGCGATTTTATGATCCGAACTACGTTTGACTTGATCCCGAAAGGGTACGTAGGCAGCCTCACTGAGGTTCAATCACAACAGAAGAAAAGTTCAAGAATCCCCAAAGAATGAAACTGGGGCAGAAAATTCTCTTCGTTTTGTATGATTGTTGTAAGCAGGCGCCCACCTGGAGAACAAGGGAATACTTTTTCAAGTAATCGCAAGCAGGCGCCCACCTAAATAACAAGGGAATATCTATTCAAATGCAGTAAGCAGGCACCCACCTGGAAAACAAGGGAAGTACCATTTGAAATTTAGCTTTGATTTTTAATATCTGATAACATGATATGGCCAGTTACCAAACTGGGGCAGAAAATTTTCTTCGTTTTGTATGATTGTTGTAAGCAGGCGCCCACCTGGAGAACACGGGAATACTTTTTCAAGTAATCGCAAGAAGGAGCCCACGTGGAGAACAAGGGAATACTTGTTCAAGTAATCGCAAGCAGGAGCCCACCTGGAGAACAAGGGAATACTTTTTCAAGTAATCGCAAGCAGGCGCCCACCTGAATAACAAGGGAGTATCTCTTCAAATGCAGTAAGCAGGCACCCACCTGGAAAACAAGGGAAGTACCATGTGAAAT
The DNA here is from genome assembly GCA_026770625.1 of Nicotiana glauca. Taxonomy (NCBI): domain Eukaryota; kingdom Viridiplantae; phylum Streptophyta; class Magnoliopsida; order Solanales; family Solanaceae; genus Nicotiana; species Nicotiana glauca. Next base: position 2,226 of record MU691379.1, read on the forward strand.
TTAACTTTGAGTTTTAATATCTGATAACATGATATGCCCAGTTACCAACCTGGGGCAGCAAATTTTCTTCGTTTTGTATGATTGTTGTAAGCAGGCGCCCACATGGAGAACAAGGGAATACTTTTTCAGGTAATCGCAAGCTGGCGCCCACCTGGAGAACAAGGGAATACTATTTCAAGTAATCGCAAGCAGGAGCCCACCTGGAGAACAAGAGAATACTTTTTCAAGTAATCGCAAGCAGGCGCCCACCTGAATAACAAGGGAGTATCTCTTCAAATGCAGTAAGCAGGCACCCACCTGGAAAACAAGGGAAGTACCATGTGAAATTTAACTTTGAGTTTTAATATCTGATAACATGATATGCCCAGTTACCAACCTGGGGCAGCAAATTTTCTTCGTTTTGTATGATTGTTGTAAGCAGGCGCCCACATGGAGAACAAGGGAATACTTTTTCAGGTAATCGCAAGCTGGCGCCCACCTGGAGAACAAGGGAATACTATTTCAAGTAATCGCAAGCAGGAGCCCACCTGGAGAACAAGAGAATACTTTTTCAAGTAATCGCAAGCAGGCGCCCACCTGAATAACAAGGGAGTATCTCTTCAAATGCAGTAAGCAGGCACCCACCTGGAAAACAAGGGAAGTACCATGTGAAATTTAACTTTGAGTTTTAATATCTGATAACATGATATGCCCAGTTACCAACCTGGGGCAGCAAATTTTCTTCGTTTTGTATGATTGTTGTAAGCAGGCGCCCACATGGAGAACAAGGGAATACTTTTTCAGGTAATCGCAAGCTGGCGCCCACCTGGAGAACAAGGGAATACTATTTCAAGTAATCGCAAGCAGGAGCCCACCTGGAGAACAAGAGAATACTTTTTCAAGTAATCGCAAGCAGGAGCCCACTTGGAGAACAAGGGAATACTTTTTCAAGTAACCGCAAGCAGGAGCCCACCTGGAGAACAAGAGAATACTTTTTCAAGTAATCGCAAGCAGGCGCCCACCTGAATAACAAGGGAGTATCTCTTCAAATGCAGTAAGCAGGCACCCACCTGGAAAACAAGGGAAGTACCATGTGAAATTTAACTTTGAGTTTTAATATCTGATAACATGATATGCCCAGTTACCAAACTGGGGCAGAAAATTTTCTTCGTTTTGTATGATTGTTGTAAGCAGGCGCCCACATGGAGAACAAGGGAATACTTTTTCAAGTAATCGCAAGCTGGCGCCCACCTGGAGAACAAGGGAATACTTTTTCAAGTAATCGCAAGCAGGAGCCCACTTGGAGAACAAGGGAATACTTTTTCAAGTAATCGCAAGCAGGAGCCCACCTGAAGAACAAGAAAATACTTTTTCAAGCAATCGCAAGCAGGAGTCCACCTGAAGAATGGACACAGTCAAAGTTATAGTGAAAGAATGCAAGATCAAGGCAATTCAAGAACACAAGATACCAGACATTAGATAGGATTTTGTAAATCATAGGGCATAGCCTAGGTTAGATTCTTTTATTTTTACACGGTGTAATAAGGGAGTCAGCAAGCAGTAACAACAGCAACAGTAATGAGATCACAGCTCCTGGTAGTCCCAGCTACCAGACACTCATGAACTACACTGACCTGATTCCTGTTTAGCCTAGGATATGTAGGCAATCTCTGAAGCAGGATGCGGTCAAACTTTTTAAAAATGCTTCACACGGAATATGCGAATGGGCAAAAATCCCTCATTACCGCTCACTTATCTTTGCACGAAAACTCTTCGTGTTCCCGAGCAAAGAGGGAAAGCTGTGAGCACGTGATTTTTACCCTAAGCAATTTTATTCCAAAAGATCCAAATAAATAATTTCTTATTATTTTATCATTTTTGTGAATTTTGTGTTAATTGCCTGCATGATATTTGTGCATATGAAATACGAAAAATAATAATATGTATTTAGATTAATTAGGTATTAATTCGTTTTAGAATAATTTAAAAGAAAAATTAAAATATATATAGTTCTAAGGCATTTTTAGTTGACAATTGATTTTTAGAATTTAAATAGTTTAATTAGGTTTTATTTTAGTTTTACAAAAATCAGAAAAATACCAAAATAAAAATACCAAAAATACAAAATAAAAAAAATACAAAAATGAAAAAAAAAAAATCAAATAAAGAGAAAATAAAAATTGAAATGGACTGTTATTTCAATTCCAGGCCTAAAATTCATTTCACCCGGTCTAACAGCCCAATAACAATATTACCAACCCAAACGACCCAAGCCCAATTTTACCATTACCTGGTCTGCCTACCCAGGTAATTAAACGACACCGTTTGAGGCAAGGGATCTGGACCATCAATTTGATCAAACTAACGGTTAAGATTTAATCGCTACTTAAATGACACGACGTCATTTAGGGGCGCGATTAATCTGAGCCATTGATTTGATTAATCTAACGATCCAGATTAAATATCACCCTTTAGTATACCAACCTTACCCCTTTTCCTTCCATTTCATTCCATCTTCCCTAACCAGCGAAACCCTAGCCGCCCCCTTTCCTCTCACCAACCCCGCCGGAACCCTACCGGCAGGAGACACCACCTCCTCCACTCAACCCCCAAAATACACCCTGAACCGTCTCAGTCCCCTCTCCACACCCCTCTACCCAGTTTCCCTCAAAACACCCTGGAAATCCTCGAATCCTCGAACAAACCTCGCCGGAACCCTACTCCGGCGAACACCACTTAAGCCAAACCTTTCACCCTTAACACCACAGAACCCTCCCAGTCCCCTCTTTCTACACATATACCCTGTTTGTCTCGAATCAACCCCATTTTTCTCGAATATGTGATTGAACCTTGTTGGAACCCTACTCCGGCGAACAACCTTTACCCAAAATCATACCAAAAGTGTTCCTCAATCTCCTGAACCCTATTCTGAAGTCTTTAAATCTCAAAGATCTTTGAAAAATAAAAAATAATCCAAAAAAGGGTCTGCTTGGAAAATCAAGATTTTTTTTATTCAACCAAAAGAGAAGAAAGGAAGAAAAGAAGAAAGAAAGGAAGAAAAAGAGAGAAAAGAAAAGCCGAGAAAAAATAACGAAAAAAAGGAAAGCTAAATGTCTTTTTCCCTTTGTTCTTTAATTTTTATTTTAATCTTTCTGTGTATATTCATTTGTTCATATGTCTTTGATCTTGATTCTTTTTTATTATCACTTTCCATTGTTGTTTGGTAAATCTGCTAATGTTCTGAAATTAAAGGAATAATAATAAAATCAGTCTTAGGAATTAAATAGATTTTAATAGCTTTTAATAGATGTTTGTGTTAATTTTGATATTAATTAGGGTTGAAAACTTGTTTGATTAGTTTCTTAAAGTTTTAAAGCTTGACTATTATGATTTCAAGTTCTGTTCTGTTTTGATGAGATTAATAGTTAGAAGTTTTAAATTTTTAGTAAATTTGTTTGTGATTAGTTTAATTTCTGAAATAATTGAGTATTAATTGATAAAAGTTAGGGTTGTTGGTTATAGCTGAGTGTGGATTCTGAAACGGAGCAGTAAGGATAATTTCGTAATATTGTCTAAACTTAAGGGATAAAGGGGTAAAAAATAACAAGGTTAATTGGTAAAAAAGAGTGGGGTTCAGGGGTATTTTGGGTATAGAAAAAGGGATAGTGGTAATAAGATTAAGGAAATAGGGGTATTTCAGGCATAACAAAAGGGCAATTGGGTAAAATTTGAATAGAAGTGAGGGCAGGGTAGACATTTAAGGATTAAGGAATATGGTAGATGCCACTAGAACCTTCTAGAAGGGGTTCTAGTGCAATTTTTAACAAAGTAAGTGTAGTTATTTGTTAAACGAGTCATAAGAAGAGGGGTTTAAACTGGGAATATGAGAAATTTAAATTTCCCTCCCTATTTGTTCTATAAATAGGCTTCACTTGGCCTCCTTGAATAAGTTTTGAAGTTTGGATAATCTGAAAAACACTTCCAGAATATTACGCTATCTTTCTTCTTCAAATTCAAATTTCACCTCTCTAAAAATACAGTTCTTAGAAAATTCTAAAAAAAAAACTCTGAAAAGGTTACTGTTCCATTGATTTCGACTGAATTTCAAGCTGAATTCTCCTGTATTTGGCATTCTCTCTCTGTTGATTTGTGGTTTCTGTGATCTGGATTTGGTGTGCTGAAGCTGTGTTGATCGATTGCTGTGTTGTTGTTGATTGTTGATCCTGTTTACTCTTAGATCTCATTGATTATTCTTCATTTCCAGGTACAATTTCCTAAACTGTGATGCTGTACGTGTATTTTGAGAGGAGAAATTGGAATCAATCGATTACTGTTTGAAGTCATGTTATTAACATGTATTTAGCATAGTTAAATTTTGTTTTTTTAGTAGTTAAACATTGTAATTAAACTGGACTAAATCTGGACTGTTATTTGTGATTCGAGTATACACTAGGTCAATTGTTACTCTATAGTTGTTTGTTAATTAGTATTGAGGATTATATAGTATAAATCTGTATGCTAATGGTTACGAACAAACTCAGCTGTATATGAGCATGTTTAATGACTTTAGTTAGTTTACTTTTGTCCTTATGAAATTTTAGTCAAACAGGTCTGTAATAACTCATTTTGAATTCATGAACTATTTGAATACTGACTTATTTGCCAGTTGAAGTCGATTATAATTGTAATTAGTTTGTTTAAAGTAATTAGTGTTTAAAGTAATAACTTCAAATGTTTCAGTATAATAGTTTTCATAATTCAATATTAGTTTGTTTTGATTTCGAAATCTCGCCTCTTATTAGATTTGATTTTGATTGATATTTAGAACTGGTAAATAACGGAATTGATAGGTATACTTGAATCTGAAAATAAAGGAAATTTTCTGGTAGCTAAGTAGCTAAATTGATTTGAATTCGAACTGAATTGTGGTAATCTGTAAATAAAGTGAAAAATGTCTTAATTTAGACATGTTAATGGTTAGTGGAATCAAGGCCCCAACGAATGGCCCAAATTCAGTATGTTTGCTGGTATACGCATGGGCCTGGTCTATACAATATTGAAATTAGACTGACCTAGGCCATTGGGCCTGGATATTTTCACGCATAGCCCAAGACTTGGGTCCCAGCTGGATTTAAATTGTGCCAGGGTGTCATCGCATGGGCTGCAATCAAGCCCAACGTGATTTAAGGCCTGGGTTCATACGAGTCCATGGCCCAAATGTAATAATTCTTAAGTAATATTAAATAATCAGGATTTTTCCTTTATTATTAGAGACAAAAACCAATAGAAAATATAGTGTGCTTTAGGATTGACCTCGAATAAAAAGTGATATGAGCCTCGCCGCGTTAAATATACAATTGCGGGGCCCTCAAATAAATTGCTATATAAAATTTTAGATTTGGAAGGACAGTTTAGCAAATTTCACAGTCTTTCCCAAAGTTAATAAATGCGTAGATGCTTTAGGCGCGAATAATATAATATTACCTTCTCAAATACGGGTGCACATTTATGTGACCCAAATCCAAATCTCAATGAAGTCGAAATGTGTTAAAAGCCACGGGCGTACTGGTACGACGTGGTTCGAGATACATTTTTATGACATTGTAATTCTTGTAAAATTCAACAATAAAAGCGGATTATTAATAAAAAGCACAAAAATTGAATATATATAAAAGTCAGATAAAAACAAATACAACAGTTGAGCGACCGTACTAGAACCACGGAATTCGGGAGTGCCTAACACCTTCTTCCGGATTTCTGGTTCGCGGACTGTTAACAGAGTTATATTTCCTCGGTTCGGGATTCAATCGGTGACTTGGGACACCATTAATCTCCCAAGTGGCTACTCTGAATTTAAATAAATAAATCCCGTTCCGACTATCCTTTAATTGGAAAAACTCCTTCCTTTATTATATTCCTTCCCGGTGTATAGTAATTCGGAAAAAAGAGGTGTGACAATAACGAATGGTATTGATGAAGGTTCTGCATATACAGGATTATTAAGTTTGTTTGTTTGTTATTGTTGAGTATTTTTAATAATTTTTAAAACTTATAGGTGTAAGCCACATTTCATGTGTTTTAGAAAAAAAGTAAAATTTGTTTGAAAAATTATGCCCAAACATATTTTCTTCTTCAAACCAAATTTTACCTAAATCAAGTTTTTTAAAATAAATTTGGAAATCTATGGCCAGATACTAGCATAGATTCTTCAAGTTCCTGGAAGTAGAATTTACATATTTAAAAGTAACATAGAAATATTATAAAATATTACTTCTTCTGTTGAAGTTTATGTGTACCTATTTCCTTTTGGTCCGTTCCAAAAAGAATGACTCCTTTCTAAATTTGGACACAATGTAGCTTAAACTACCAATTTTACCCTTAATGAGAAGCTTTTATAACCACACAAATGCTCTAGACCTATTTTTGACTAGGACCATAACTTCTAAAAGTCTTCATCTTTCTTAAATGCCCAGTCAAACAGGTTCACATAAATTGAAATGGAGGGAGTATAATTTATAATTCAAAATATTTAAGAAAAATATGATCAAATAACAACTTCATAAATCCCTCAAATTGCTATATTGCCACATAAATTAAAATAGAGGAAATAAATATTATTATTAAGGAAGAATATATAATTTACCTCGAATTTAGGATCAAATTCCTGTGATACACCTTTGGAACACGAAAATTATTTACACATTCAATTTAACTTTGACCAAAAAGAGTTACATATCTTGGATAAACATTCATGTTGGAAGATAATTTCTTGAAGACCTTTGTATACGGTCGAAATCAGGTATGCCCGATTTTCGAGGATCGAGGGGTCGCCTTAAGCTCGAGTTCAGGATGGATCAAGTTCGAGCTCGATGGACCAGGCTCGAGCTCGACGAAAGAGTACAAGGCTCGAGGATTGAAGTATGCGATGAGTATCGAAGCCGAGTATGCTTCGAGTATGCTCAACCTCGAGATGGTGCTGTTGTTGATATCAAGTTTTTTCCTATAATATTTTTAAAATGCATGTATACCTTCAAGACTATGCATTAGCATCAATTGATATTTTTCCATAATTTCTATATTTTTAGGAATTTTTTAATTAATTTATCTCAGTATTTTATTTTATATAAAAAATCACTAATTTCATCACAAATAGTTTTATAATAATTTTTCAGCTTAATTTTATTATTTGCATTTGCACCAAGCATTAATTATTTCACAAATAGTCACATTTCTATTTTTTGTGGTTATAATTATAATTACTTTGCAATTATAGCCCATGCCTTTTATATTTTTAAAATATTAAGTAATTATTTTAAAATATTTCTAGGCATGAAAGTCATTTTTATAATTATTAACTATTTTTAAAAATTATTTTAGCAATTAAATGGGTATTTAACAAATGGCCATTTTTGTTTCGGACATAGCTTAATTAAATGGCCCAATTTCAACCCCAAATCCCTAACCCACTAAGACCAGGCCCAAATCAAATTAAAGCCTGTTCCCTAGACCTTTCAATCCTAGCCGTTGATTATGATCAACGACCACTATCAATTCTTACCAATTTTAACCAAACGACCCCCCTAAACCTAATCCATTCTCACCAAACGACCACCCTAGGATCCTCATCCTCTCCGTCTCTCTGAGACTTAAACCTAACCCCAGCTGCCGCTACACAAAACTAATCTTATTCCCTACGATTCTCACTCGACCCATGGATTTCCATGGCCGTTTGAGGCTCCTACTGATCTTCTACGTCTTCTGGTTACTCGTCCTTATGATTTCCTCGAAATATCTCGAAGAGATCTAACCAGATTTGGTTCAAGACTCTCTGAGTATTATTATTCCGGTGCTTTTACAATTCAAATCTCTTGTTTGAGACTGGATTCTCTTTATCCTTTCATTCTTTCTTCAAAACCCCCATTTCAAACACAAATTCATCTAGATCTTTGTAGATCTGCAAAGTTGCTGAGTTCATCATCAATTTTTCTTTAAAGAGTTTCTTGTTTCTTTACTATTAGTCAATTTCTGGCACTATGTTATCTTAGGTTTGATTTCTTTATTATCTGTTGTTCGGTCCTCTACATGTTTGAAGTGTTTTCAAACTATCGTGGTTGTTCTTTAAGGTTCTTTTACGTTTCTACTACTAATTAATTTTTAGCACTACGCTACTTTAGGTTTTTGATTTCTATGATTTCAGTTGTTCGAATCTTTGTATGTTTGAAGTGCTTTCTGTTTCCATGGCTATTTCTGTAAAGTTCTCCTAATATTCCTGCTACTAATCAATCCTAAGTATCTTTCTAATTATCTGGGGTTTCCACTTTTGTTTTTACAAAAGATTTTTTGAAGTTTTTATGTTTTGTTTGATCTTTCTCGCATGGTCAAGTTTTTGGTCCAATTGTTTGACTATTCAGTGTTTGATTTCAATCTCTTGTCTGTTATTGCCTGAATAATTGAATGATTAGCTTAATTATCTAGGGTTTTCTTTGTTTACTAAACTAATTTACTTATCTCTGATTGTTTTCCTTTGATTGCATATGTGTATGAGGTGACGTGTTCGTTTGGATCAGTCGTGCCGTTATACTTAGGAATCTCAGGCATATGGAACTTCTAGAGGATTGGCTTCAGAGCCGCACTTAGGAGAAAAAGGTTTTTGTACAAACTTTTTGGAGTCTATCCCTTTCAATATCAGTGGTGCCCCCGGGATTTGTTCAACCCTGGAGTTATAGGTTTCGACCTTTTTATCATTTTCCTCAATCTTCTTTTCCTTTGTCTCGATTCGCTTTGTTAGCTCTTCGAGCATCTTTATAATAGCAGGATTTGTCTCTGATTCCTTCTCATTCAATTTTCTCGAAGCCGATTCGACCCTGTGTACAACTTATTGGGATGGCCCGAGTTTGACCCTGCTTGACATTTGGTTCTGATTTTGGAGCTGCGTTATTGCTTCATGTTGGGCCTGCAACATTTTGAAGATTGCTCGCATGCTGATCCCATATCTTCACCGCCATGTGCATTTTGAGTAGCTGATCGAGTACCCCCACAAATGCTGCTTTCGGGATCCTCGCCCGATTGTGGATATTTCGTCTTTTCATTATCCGACCCAGTAAGTTTCCCTCGATCTTCATCTTATTCGGTCCCGATCTTGGTCGATCTCATTTTTGGTCGGTCGCGTTCTTAATCGGTGTCAGTGTCTCGAGCTTAATCGATGTCAGGGTCTCGAGCTTGACAACCTAACTCTGCACCATAGTTTGATATAAATCGAAGTTGATCCTTGACTTATCATGCTCCAACCTCGATTAGTTGCAAAAAAGGGCAAGCCCAATTTTGACCGTATACAAAAATTAATGTCACGACCTAATTTCCAAACCCGATCGTGATGGTGCCTCTCATGAAGACAAGGCCAGCCAACAGAACAACAATACCTCTTTTAACAGTTACTTAGCATGAATAAGTCTGAATCATAGATAATATAATCATAAGTGCGGAATAAATGTGATAAAACAAGGAAACATTCCCGACTCAGCCCGAAATCAGGGTGTCACAAGTCATGAGCTACTACAGAGTTTACTAAAATTCTACAAATTTTGAAACTAGGAACAAAGTCTGAAGATATCATAAATAACAGAAGATAAGGGAGAAAACGGGACTGCGAACGTCAACAACTACCTCGTTACTCCTAGTCACCGCCTGGTATGGAAAGAATCAGCGCTCAGGAGCGAACTCAGTTTTGCCTTTATCTGCACACATGGTGCAGGGAGCAATGTGAGTACTCTGACCCAGTGAGCAATAAAAATAAATAATGACTGAAGGCATGAAATCTCATAAAGACACAAATAACACTATCTCAAGCAGAAAAAAAAATTAGTTACACAATAAAACCATGAAGTACTAGATAAATCTCCTTTAAAATAGTTAAGACAAATAATTTTCAACAAGTACGAAATAATCGGAAATCTGCCCCTCGAGCTCAATATCAAATCAGAAACCTACCCCTTGGGCTCAATATCAAATCAAAAACCTACCCCTTGGGCTCAATATCAAACTCTCAGTACAGTATCAGCCCCGCGGACTCAGTCTCAATCACACAGTACAACATCAACCCCTCGGGCTCATTCTCAAATCACATGGCTACCCGCGCTCACTGTGGGGGTGCAGACTCCGGAGGGGCTCCTACAGCCCAAGCGCTATATTATCATAAGGCCTTAAAGCCTATCATATCAACATAAGGCCTTAAAGCCTTCTCAAATCACACTCGAGGGCCTGAAAGCCTCCTCACATAACACTCGAGGCCTGGAAGCCTCCTCACACAACACTCGAGGCCTGGAAGCCTCCTCACATCACTCAACATATCCTCACATATGGCCCTCGGCCTCAATCAGTCTAGAAAATAATCATAAGCCCTTTGGGCATCAGTAAAACAATGGTGCTCAGCTCAAACAACATTAGAAATATCATTTAAATCTCAAGTTAAGTATAAATGTAGCTAAGATCTTGAAACAGTATAATTCAGTTGGACTGAGTTCAAATAATATTTCAATTAGTGAGGAAAACAGTGATGGAAATTCACAAAGGATTTCAAGTAGTCATCACGAAGCCCAAGTATGGCAATAAGCCCAAATCATGGTAAAAAACAACAAGTCTTTATCAAATATGCGGTAAAACATCAACCGGGATGGACCAAGTCACAATTCCCAATAGTAAATGACTTCGCGCTCATCATACAGCGCGTGTCTCATCTCAACACAGCACTACGTTGTGCAAATTCGGGGTTTCAAACCCTCAGGACATCATTTAAAATCATTACTCACCTCAAGGCGGCCAAAAGTCTAGCTCGCTATGCCCTTGCCTCTCAAATTGACCTCCTAGTGCGTCGAATCTGACCAAAATCACACAAACATCGATGAATCTCGATTTCTAAAAGACGGGGTTTTAGCCATACATATCTGAAATTCGCCCTTTAATGATACTACAATGATCCAATATAGTTATGTAACTTCAATCTACAATACAACATTCAATGGGGCCAATATTAGTACTAAATCCCATAACTTATGCCATTTAGTCCTATTATCAAACATCTTGTAGGCATAGATATTTACACCTTATAACTATTGTATTAGTTCCTCCAACTATCACCATTAACCAACAATTCATCCCACTATTATTCTTTAGCAATTTATACTCCTAACATCACATGTGTGATCAACCATTCACACCCAAACCAATAAAATTCCATCAAATAAATACCTTTAAATCCCTACCATGTTCATGTATTTAAATTGGGAATTTATGGTCTCCAATGATTATACCATAAGTTGTAATACATGATTCATACTCACAATTCCATAATAACTCCATATATGTAAGTCTAAGGTGTAAGATTACCTCTTGTAGACCAAATCTTGAAAGACAACTTTGAGGTGTTCTTGAGATTTTTGAAGAAATCCTATGAAATCTAGTCAAAATCATGTTGTAACTAGTGATTGAGTAGTGACATCACCATGAAAACACACTAAAAAAACTCACCTTAGGTGTGCAATTGGATGCCTTGGTTGAGTTGGGGTGTAGAGGAAACCCTAAGCTTGAGAAGTGACTCAAATTCTCTTTTATTTCCGGTCTTTAGGGTGTTTAAAAGTCTGTTTGTGCGTGAGTTCACGCGTTGTTCGCGCGTCAAAGGCAGAATACTCCAAAAAATGCGCGGCTTCGCGTTAGTGGTCGTGCTAGTGACACCTGCCGATTAAAATAGTCATAACTTTCTGTATACACCTCCAAATGATGAACGGTTTATTGCGTTGGAACTAGACTCAAAGGGCTTTTATTTGATAGGTTGTGCATCAGCCAACTCCTTATATAACTGGAGATATGATCGTTTAAAGTGAGGTCTTGTGCGCACTCATTTACAACTTTCGTCTATTATGAAATTTTCCAACTTCAAAAGCTCCCGTTAACCATCCGAGATCACCCCCAGGCCCCCCGGGATCTCAACCAAAAGCACTAACATATCTTATAATGTTATTAAAACTTATTTCAATTATCAAAACCCTCAAACAACGCCAAGACCATCAAATTACATCGAATTCAAGCCTAAGTTCTTCTAAAACTTCCAAAACACGCATTTGATCAAAACCCAACCAAACCACGTCTGAATGACCTGAAATTTTGCACACATATCCCAAATCACTTAACGAAGCTGCAGCAACTCTCAGAATTCCATTTCGACTCTCGGATCAAAATCTCACCTATCATCCGGAAATCACCAAAATACTAACTTCGCCAATTCAAGCCTGATTCTACACCGGACCTCCAAAATTACTTCTGGCACACTCCTAAGTCACAAATCACCTCCCGGAACTAACCGAATCGTCGGAATTCACATCCTAGCCCTCTAACTCATAAGTCAATGTCTGGTTGACTTTTCCAACTTAAGCCTTCTTAAAAGAGACTAAGTATCTCATTTCTTATCAAAACCACTCCAAACCAACTCGATTACATAAGATACGGATAATGAAGCATAAAGAAGTTAAAAATGGGAAATACAGAGCGGTAACTCATAAGATGATGGGTCAGGTCGTCACATCCTCCCCAACTTAAACAAACGTTCGTCCTCGAACGTGCCCAGAGTTGTTCCAAAAGCCAAACAATCGCTGAATAACCTTGCCATGCATAAACCTGGGGGTGATCCCATGTCACCCTATCTCATATAGGTCCCACAATACATTGTAACTGAAATTTCACAACACAATCTAGCCCATAACCTTAGAACCACATTTCCATTTCTGAAATCATACACAAGGTCAGGACCTCACATCTATATTCAGAATAAGCCCGAACCAGTTGTAATATCTGATACCTGCAACCTCAGGTGCAATTACATGATAGACCACATAACTCAAATGCTTGTAGTGATAACTTCTAATAACAATAGTTGCACACAACACCCGAATACTGGTAAAAAAACTCTTATCAACTAAAGTCTCATCTCAACACTTTTATATATACTACCAATCACGCGGTAAGACATAACCATTTCCCATATCAACCATTCATGAAGCCACTTCTCCTTTGGCAAATGCTACATCAAATTTCTGGGCCGAAGCTCGATATTATCCTCCCAACATGCTAAAATCGAATCCGTTTGTATTCATTAATGATCCCACTGATCTCTTCTAATCCAACACACTATTCTGGTGACATGACACATCAATACATGCCTAAGCCACAACTCACACAATACGCGCGCCAATAAGCAATAGTCCGAGCATAGTCAATTCATGAAAATGACTCAAATGAAAAAGTTGTACCTCAAGCTCACCGGTTGAGAATCCATCTCACATCATAGAAATAGAACACACAAATCTAACCTGGAAGATCATATCTCCACATAGCTTCGCTGCCATGCGCGACCCTATCCAGATACTAGTTCACATGAGACGCCCCAAGTCACCATGCTCAAAATCATCAACCAAGCGCAATTTGATATCTAGTAACACCAGTGAATCACCATACCCACGGAGAAGTACATGATACAATTCTATACCAGTAAACCTCAATATTGCACCATCTGTCTACCTCAGAAAGGGAAAATACCTCAAAGAAGAGAGCCGCTTTGCATGTACCACAAGTACCATCCCAACAATATGCTATGAGCTCATCAATCACAGTGGAACCAAGATATATGAATAGAAAAATCAAAACCGGCTCTTTTATAGCTCACATTGACATCAACTTCACGAGCAACTTAGTTGCCAATAATATAATCCACCTGGCACGGTCATAGACCTCCAGTCCAAGCATATCATATAGGAGAAATCCAACAAGTACACTTGTATATGCTGAATGAAATAAGATTCTCATGCTCCTGGACTGGCATAAATAACACTCTATATCGTAGGCATGAGCAAACTATGTTGTCAAAGCTCAAACTAGTGGGATAGTTCTTAACAAAGCTCAACACTTGAGATTTCCAAGATGCTAAATTACGGCAGTTAGAAATCTTCTATTTGCTCCCATTTAGGAGGAGTTCATAATATATAATATTTTCTGTGCACCGGTAGAAGATATCCGGCTCGAACCATGGTAAAAACCATCGAGGAAACTTTCAAATCTATTCGCACCTAACCAAGCCATCAATACGAGGCAAAGGATACTTGTTCTTCACTGTTACTTTATTCAATTGCATATAATCAATGCACATTCTCATTGTGCCATCCTTCTTTTTCACAAATAAGGTTGGTGCACCCCAAGTTGACACACTAGGCCGAATGAACCCCTTATCTAGGAGCTTCTAAAGCTGCTCTTTCAATTCTTTCATCTCCGTTGGTGCCATACGATACGGTGGAATAGAAATGGGCTGAGTGCCCAACACCAGGTCAATGCCAAAATAAATATCCCTGCCCGGCAGGTCTGCAGGAAATACATCAAAAAATCCCTCACAACTGGGACAAAGTCAATACTAGGAGTCTCAGCTCCAACATCTCACACAAAAACTAGATATGATAGACAACCCTTCCCAACCATACGCTGGGCTTTCAAGAAAGAATTTACTCTAATAGGAACATAATCAGTCATACCACGCCACTCGATCCTCGGAACACCCGGAATAGCCAAAGTGACTGTCTTAGCATGACACGGAGATAACAAATTTGTGCCCAATATAACATCAAGTCCACCATGCTCAACAGCAATAAATCAACTCGGGTCTCCAGATCCCCAATAATCACAACACATGACCGGTAAACACGGTCCATAACAATAGTATCACCCATCGGGGTAGATACATGAACAGGTAAAGAAAGAAACTCTCGGGGCGTACCCAAATAATGAGCAAAATATGAGGACACATAAGAATAGGTGGAACCGGGATCGAATAATACTGAGGCATCTATGTGGCTGACTAGAACAATATAGCTCTTAACCGTGCAATCAACTTAATTAATAGCAAACTCCCCAACTTGGATCAAAGCCATATATCAAAACACACTCAATAAATCACAACGCACATACTCTATTGCTGCCATAATCCTATAGTGAGATTGAATTCACTCATTCATAAGCTTGTGGAAACACAAATCATCTGGAATTTTAACTCTTCTGCAATTCTTGCATTCACTCACAAAACAGTTGAGCTCACTCTCTCGGCGGCCAAAATTTTTTTTTACTAAGTCCTAAATTTTTCAAAAATTTCGACAGAGTCTCCTTTGTAATTGGGCCTATCCACCTGCCACAAAATTACCAAAACCATACTAACAACACATCCACAACTTGACAAAGCATCACAATGTATATTAATAACATTAATCTCAATATTACATGTATTATATTATCAAAATTGATACATGGACGTGCGTTGCACCTATTTGAATCGTAACATATAGAAAATAACTTTTGATCCTCCATTATTGGGTTATTCAACCAAGTACGAACATTTTCTTTCCTTAATGTATTCGACCTTCAAGGTGGGCTCCTCGACACATAGATTTCGTCATAATACATTTATAGAAGCAATCTCAGCTCCCAGACTTATCTAACTAGTATGACAAATAGATTCCCCTCATAAGCCAATTACCTATTAGCTTTACCTTTAGTTAATATTTTTGTATACCTTCCACTGTCATACACATTACACAATCACTTAATCTTCCTGAGTCTAAACTCATACCATAACATGAAATTTACTTCACTCTAAATAGGAGACATGAAAAGATTCATCACGCGCCCATAACTCGGGGCTACACATCTAATCACAACGAAAATCAAACATTTAACAGTTCATCTATCATCCTGCAGCCCTATCTCGTCGCTTCCCAGTCATGTAGATACATCTCGCAGCACTAACATACTCCTCACATAGCTATCCAACCACCATTCCCACAGATAGGGACAATACCGAACATATAAGTTTAAAATATTTGCTCGCACAATTAGCACTTCTGTGCTCAAGCCATAGGCAAGGATTCAGCCTCAAGTCCTCCAGACTGGCCTAATATCAAACTCACAGTTGTTTAACCAAAAAATAGATTTTCAATCAAATCTAGAATATAGAAGAATCGGGTTACTGATAATCGAAAAATAAATAAATAAAAGAATTTTCAAATGCTCAAATATGGAATCTTGTAAATCAGACATATATTCCAGTAGTATCTTGTGTTTTCCTTGATTACATGTTTCTCCTTTTATAGGTCTTTTGGAGAATCTTTGAAAATGTACGTTACATCCAAGCTATAATGAGGTCATTATGAATATTTAATGACATTAAATGCTATGTTATACAATCATTATATTTAATAAAAATATTCCTTAACGGCTCCAGTACTTGTTTCTTCTGTAATGACGTGTATCTTCATTCTCTTATGTGTCCTGGTTCATTGTCTTTTCGTATCTCCTTCATAATTACGCTTTAAATAGGTATGGGTCTTCCGAGCCTTTTAACTCGTACCTTCCCTTTGCTCCCGTATCTCTTTTTCACCCCATTATCTCGTACTTCTTTTTATCCACATCAGCTTAGACTTTTTGACCCAGTCATAGCCTACAAGTAACCCCATGTGTCATGCCACGTCATTATTCATTCATATATTTAATTTTTCCCAATACAGATAGTCCCCCCATTTTCCATTTATTCATCAATATGAATATTTGGGAAGTGGAATTCGTAAAAGGAGAATTTTTGTCACTATTAATGCTCTGATAAAGTTGACGCTTCAACTGTCACTTCCTTTTAATGCCCTGGACACGTGTTGCTTTCTCATTGGTTGCACTGTCATGCAGCGCTTTTCCAGGGTTTCTTTTCGGCTTCACTCTTCACGAAGTATCAGTTATCATCATTATAGCGTCTTTCATCATCGTACTCTTCTTTTTTTATAATTACCCAATACTATAAGTATAACCTCTCTTCTTGTCTTATTGTTCATAAATTGAACTGAATACTTCCGCGTTGCAACCTTACTTGCTTCAATTCAACTCTTGCATCCATGGCTTCTTCGAACACTAACCCTAGGAAAACTCCCAATCTAGATAATTTTCCCAATGCTCCTATAAGACATAGAAGAGGAGGTACATTACGCAATCTAAGCTCCACTCGTGGTGCTGCTTCAACACCTCCTTCTGGTTCTGGACCTTCTTCTGGAACCAGAGGTTCTCATTCACAAAGGGGTTCTTCTAGAAGTAAGGATTCAACGGAGCCTTTGC
>MU691379.1:19910-34680 GCA_026770625.1 Nicotiana glauca
TGGCTGGTATGCTCGGTATGTTGCTGCCCCCACCGCAGGTCTAATCGGTGAAAGGAACCTCCGCTTCCCAGAGAAGTGGAACTTTGCACGTAAGTATTCAATTTTATCATGCTTATTTATTTCCTTCCTTACCTGTTTTAACTATCGTGTTTCTTTTCCAGCAACCATAGGTATGGTCACACCCATACCTAATATTCGTGGTTGGGTAGAAAGACTTCTGAAGGTTACCCCAATGGAGGGTAGGACCTGGAAAACCCTTGCCAAACGATACGGTTGGAAACCAAAAACCCATGGTAAGAAATTTTTTCCCTTTTCTTCTCTTTTGTTATTTTGGCTTCTTTTTTTTTAATCTTTCTTTTCTTAGGTTTTTCCACTCGATGAGTCACTCTTGAAGGTGTCTTAGCGTCACGTGGCCAAGACATTTTTGTAGGATCTCACCAAGATATTTCAGTTCCTTCAAGATCTGAGAAGAGGAAATCCGTACTTGAAGATGACTCCGAAGGAGAAGGTGAAGGTTCTTTGGTAACTAGACCACGAGTCAGGAGACAAATCGTCTCTGATGATGAGATTAACACCTCTCCAGACCTGCCTCTTTCCGAACCTGTCATATCTCCTGTGGTTATTCCTTATGATGACATCTCTGCCCCCCTGATACTGTTGAGTCTATAAACCAACTTTTTATAAGTGGTTTTAGTAGTGGTCCTTTAGGTCCGATTTTATATGAAGTTCCCTTGTCTACTTCTACCGTTCCCGTAATTGTTCCTTTACCTCCCTCATCTGTTACTTCCATTCCCTCTTCTGATATTCCTCCTTCAATAATTACTCCTCCCATAATCCACCATACTGAGGTAGGTTCCTCGAGTAGGAGTTCCAATATGAGGAGTGTTACCATTGAAGTCCCCCGAGATAGCAGCCTCCTGAGAAAATCTGGGCAAGCAGACACGTGGCTTGCGCCTTTGATTGGTCCCATTGAAAAAGCAAAGCTCGAGAGTCACAGTAATATGACTCTTTTGAACGACATTGTCCATGCCAGCTTGAAGGTATTCCTTAATCTCTTTTTTATTTTATAGAAGATTGTTTTCTGGACTTTAACCTTATATACTTTTTTTTATTACAACCAGGTTAACCTTATTGGTACCGAGCTCATGAGTCAAGTTCCTCTCTTAGAGAAATTTGCTCGTGATTTGGAGAAAACT
Organism: Nicotiana glauca; assembly: GCA_026770625.1. Taxonomy (NCBI): domain Eukaryota; kingdom Viridiplantae; phylum Streptophyta; class Magnoliopsida; order Solanales; family Solanaceae; genus Nicotiana; species Nicotiana glauca. Next base: position 21,107 of record MU691379.1, read on the forward strand.
GCTCATGATGCAGAGAAAATTGCTCATGAATCCCAATTAGAAGCCAACAATTGGAAAGGCCAGTACGAAAATACGCAGATTGACATGGACATCTTGGAAAAGAGAAAGAGCTCTTTAGAGAAACAAGTTCAAAACCTCACCTCTGAGTTGGCGATGGTCAATGCTACAGCAGACTAATCTACGAGAACTAAGGAGCTTGTTGCATAGCAATTGTCCCTGGTTTCTAATGAAAATAAAGCTTTGAAGGCTTTATTGGCTCAGAAGGAAGCGTATGCAGAAGGTATAGCACAAGAACTGACTCGAGTGCAAGAAGAATTACTAGCCTCGGCAGACAAGGTTTGTGCTTTAGAGAATTCCCACACCTCTCTGAAATCATCTCACAATTCCATTCTCCTTAAGAATGAAGAACTTAAAAATGAACTTACGGCCTGGGAAAAGGATTATGAACTTCTTGAAGAATCTTCCAACATTGAAGTATGTTGGATATATCTCAAAACCCATACCTTGATGGAAATGAGCCAAGAGGACTTCAATCTTGAATGCGAGTTGGCTAAAGTAAATGAAGCCATCGAGAAAGCGCAACAGCCACCGGATTTCTCATCTCCCGAAGCTAATCTTTTAGCAGCTGAAACTCCCTTAGTTGAGGCCCTTCCAAATGAATCTTCTACAGTTGAATCTACTTTGATTGAAGCTCCCATGCGTGAAGTTCCCGTGTCTGCTGTTCCCGAACCTTCCGTATCTAATGAGATTATTGCTAGTGTGGCCCTTCCTTTGAGTTCTTCCATGCCTACTATCACTAGATAAGTTGAAGTTGCATCCATGGGTGTTGCCAGTACTATGAATGAAGATCAACTTGTAAGGGCAAGTGCAGTTGAGTCAGTTGAGTCTGTAAATAACCCCCTTTCAGTTTCATAACCTTAGAAGTTTTTTTTTTAATTTTAGATTTCCCCTTTTTGCAGGTGCCTTTTTGGAAGTCTATGTTTAAAGTGTTTAACTTCTTGTGACAACTTCTGCCATAAAAACTCTTGACTTAGAAATTTCAAGTCCCCGAGTTTTGTGTAAGGGGCATTTTGGATATGAACAAGTTTTTATACTTGTCTTTTAATATTTTAAGAAGTTTATTTCTTCAAACTCCTATCTGTTCTATTCTTGCCTCTTATCTTTACAGGATTTAGAGAATATGTTGCATTTTTACTATCTGAAAATGCTTTTATTGTTCTCATGATTAAATAATACGAGATTCATAAAAGAGGGCCCTTTTATATATTGACACTTTATGAAGAAGACGTCTCAACTTCATAACGGTGTTTTATACGATATAAGAAATAGGAACATACATATTTATCTGGAATAACTTGAACAAATCTTTATTTCTGAACTTTGACAAGTTGTAAATCATTCCTTACATATATTTGAATTACATCTATAACTTTCTCGTAACTGTTTCTCTTGTAACAGATTTACAAAAAATAGAACAATAGATACAGGGTTTTTCCTTATAACCCATTTTAGTATAAAACTCTTACCCTTAACTATTTATGTAGTATAGTGGGTTTCCCTTAGCTCCAAAACATTAGGAAGGGTTTGAGAGGTGAATCCATTGTTCTCATGGAAAAGAATACTATGATGAAGTACTATGACTCATTAGCTTTCACTCTGCACTTATCTTCTTTTAGGCTAGGCTTGACTTTCCTGCATCTTCTTTGCCTTTTATATACACGTGACTGTATATTCTATGTAGTCCCCCAAGTGTTTGAGTGTTGAAGTATGAAGCCTCGAGCACTTGATAGTTTCCTTCATCCGGCCCATTTCCTGAAAAGGAAATACGTACGGGACTCGGGGGTATGATTATAGATGAAGACTGCTTTACCCGTGTATGTTTCTATCAGAATTATTGTAACCCTAGGCCTGGAATTTTAGTGTATTCTATTTCGCCTTACAGGTCGTGACTCATCATTTAGTACGGGTTAAGCGTTTTGCCTATCATCTAAAATTGTTAGTCAAAATTTTAATAATTCAAAAATAAAATCTAACATGATGATACCTGACCATGTGTTTTTCCTTGGAAGTAATATCTCTTTAAATGAACAACATTCCAATGCGAGGGAAGTATTTTGCCTTCCATTATCTCCAACTCATACTCTTTTTTTCCTGCAATATCATGTATTTTGTAGTGTCCTTCCCAAGTTGGACTTAGATTACCAGAATTGGCTGCCTTGGTAGATTGAAAAACCTTTCTAAGCACGAAGTCTCCAATTTTGAAATATCGCAAACGGGCTTTCCTGTTGTAATATCATTCAATCATCTTCTTTTGTGCGGCCATTCTTATCATTGCAGCTTCTCTCCTGCCTTCTAATAGATCTAAATTGACCTGCATCTCTTCATCATTAGACACTTGCGTTGCTTGTGCCACTCTCGTACTTGGCTCACCTATCTCAACCGGGATAAGTGCCTTAGCCCCATATACTAAAGAAAATGGGGTCTCACCTGTGCTTGTTTTCGTGGTTGTACGGTATGCCCATAAGACTCCAGGTAATACTTCAGGCCAGTTACCCTTTGATTCTTCCAATCGTTTCTTTCAAATTATTGATGATGATCTTATTTGTAGACTCCGCCTGCCCATTCCCTATTGGATGATAAGGTATTGATGTTATCCTTTTTATTTGCCAACTTTGAAAGAATTCCGTGACTTTAGCTCCAATAAATTGTGGACCATTATCGCATACTATTTCTTTTGGCACACCGAACCAGCAAATGATATTTCGTCAAATGAAATCCTTGACTTCTTTTTCCCGTACATGTTTGAATGCTCCTGCCTCTACCCATTTAGTAAAGTAATCAGTAAGTACGAGTAAAAATTTTACATGTCCTTTAGCTTGAGGCATGGGTCAAACAATATCCATTCCCCATTTCATGAACGGCGACGGTGCAATAACCGGATGTAACAATTCAGCAGGTCGGTGCATGTTGTTACCGTACCTTTGACATTTGTCGCATTTAGCTACGAAATTCGTTGCTTCTTCTTCCATTTTGGGACAATAATACCCTGCCCTAATCAAAGTTCTTACCAATGACCTTCCTCCTGTGTGATTTCCATAATGTCCTTCATGTATTTCCCTCATTACATATTCTTTTTGAGAAGGTCCAAGACATCTTGCTAAAGGGACACTAAACATCTTTCGATAAAAGTTACCTTGTTTTAAACAATATCGAGCTGCCTTCTTACGAAGTGCTTGTGATTTTGCCTTGTCATATGGTACGGTACCATACTGCAAAAATGTTACGATTTCATTTCTCTAGTCCCAAGTTAGATTATTAAAATTTACCTCATTCTTTTCAGGTTTCAGCACCGAGTGAAATAAGTGAATAACTGAGGCATTGGCATCTTCTGTTATATCAGCTGCGGATGCAAAGTTTGCTAGGGTGTCTGCTTCGACATTATCATCCCTGGGATTTGGATAACCTTCCAAGTTCCCGTGACAATTCCAAATCTGTGATCACAACTTCATACTTTGCTTCATTATTAGTTACAAAATGACATTTAATGGCTTGTCTAATGGTTTCTCCCGTAGGTGGTACCAAAATAATTCCTAATCCTGCACCTTTAATATTAGACGATCCATCAGTAAATAAGGTCCAAACCCCTGGGTTTGCTCCATTAAGTACCTGAACTTCTTTTTCTGCTTCTAACTGCATCCCTTGACTAAAATCAGCCACGAAATTTGCTAGTACTTGGGATTTTATTGCTGTTCTAGGTAGGTAAGTAATTTCATATTCACTTAATTCTATAGCTCACATAGCTAACCTCCCTGACAATTCATGCTTATGTAATATATTACGTAATGGGAATGCAGTTACTACAGCAATTGGGTGACATTGAAAATATGGTCTTAATTTTCTAGAAGCCATGATTAGAGCTAATACTAATTTCTCTAACTGCGGATATCATGACTCAGCATCTAACAAAGATTTGCTAACATAATAAATAGGAGATTGTTTACCTTGTTCTTCTCGTACCAAAAATGCACTTACCGCAACTTTTGAAACTGCAAGGTAGATAAAAATTCTTTCCCCAGTTTTAGGTTTGGCTAATAGTGGTGGATTTGCCAAATATGTCTTCAAGTTCCTAAGTGCTTGTTGACATTCTTCATTCCATTCAAAATGATCTTGCTTTTTTAGGGCTGAGAAAAATTTGAAACATTTTTCTGATGACTTTGAGATGAATCTCCCCAAAGCTGCGATCCTTCCTGTGAGTCTTTGAACTTCCTTTTTATTTGAAAGTACATCTAGAATATCTTCAATAGCTTTAATTTGAGCTGGTTTTACTTCAATACCACGGTTAGAAACAAGAAAACCCAAAAACTTTCCTGATGCTACACCAAATGCACATTTTTCCGGATTCAATTTCATATTATACGTGCGTAAAATTTCAAATGTTATAGATAAATGTGGAATATGATCCTTTTAATGAAAAGTTTTAACTAACATGTTATCTATGTATACCTCTATGGTTTTACCTAAATGTTCTTGAAACATTCTAGTGACCAATCTTTGATACGTTGCATCTGCATTTTTAAGAACGAAGGGCATTACCCTATAACAGTAAGTTCCCCTATCTATTATAAAAGAAGTTTTTTCTTCATCTTCTGGATCCATTTTGATTTGATTATAACCTGAGTACGCATCTAAAAAACTCAGCAATTCATGCCCTGCGGTTGCATCAATTAATTGGTCTATATGTGGAAAAGGAAAAGAATCTTTTGGACAGGCTTTATTAAGGTCTGTATAATCTACACAAACATGCCACTTACCATTTTTCTTGGGAGCCACAACAGTATTAGCCAACAAGTTGGGGTATTTTACCTCACGTATTGACCCTATTTTGAGTAGCTTCTGAACTTCCTCTTGAATTACCTGATTCTTGAAGGCTCATTGTTTCCGCTTCTTTTGCTTGATCGGAGGATATGTTGAGTCTTCATTTAATTTATGAGTCATAACCTCCAGTGGTATCCCTATCATGTCAGAGTGGGACCAAGCAAAACAATCTAAGTTAGCTTTTAAAAAGTCAATTAACTCATGTTTTACCACTGGTCTGAGCTTGGCCCCTATATACATCTTCCTTTCGAGTTGGTGTGTAAATAACACCACAGCTTCGAGTTCCTCTATTGTGGTTTTGATGTTCTCATTTTCCTCCGATTTTTGAATAGTATCCGGTCTTGAATCCACATCTGTTTTTCCTTCCTCAGTTAAGGTTGAAGCACCCACCTTAACTGAATCCTGTAGTTGTTATTTGGCTTCATCTTGAACAGTTGAATCTACAACGGAGTTTATGCTTCTAGAAGTTTGCTGATCGCCCCTAATTTGGCAAATTCCCCATGGTGAGGGAAATTTGATAACTTGATGCAATGTAGACGGAACAACATCCATATCATGGATCCATGACCTCCCAAGGATTATGTTGTAAGCCATCTCCATATCTACCACCTGAAACTTAGTATCTTTGACAACGCCCTCTGCAAATGTGGTGAGGATTGCTTCACCCTTGGTTATAACGTTAGAGTTATCGAACCCTGATAAAGTATGTGCCTTTAGGACCAACTTGTCCTCAGCTTGCATTTCACGTAACACTCGTATCAAAATAATATTTACCGAACTTCCTGGATCAATCAGAACACGTTTAACGTTAGAATCCTGTACGAGTAATGATATTACCAGTGCGTCATTATGTGGAGTCATAAGGCCTTCCGCATCTGTGTCGTTGAATGTGATATTCTCCTCCTCCAGTACATGTCGTAGCCACTTTCCATGTGTGATCGTCATTTTGGATATTTTATTGGCTGCAGTATACGAGACACCATTGATATCTTCTCCTCCATTTATAACATTGACTGTACATTTAGGAGAGGGAGGCTTCGGGGGATCCTGTCTATTTTTCATATACGCTTGTTTGCCTTTCTCACTGAATAACTCAGTGAGGTATTCTTGCTTTAACAAATGGTCCACCTCACTTTGTAAAAATCTGCAATCTGCTGTTCTATGTCCGTGATCATTATGGAATTCACACCAGTGATCAGGGTTTCTTCTGCTCGGGTTCGATCTCATCTCCTTCGGCCACCGTACCTTATCTCCCATGCCTCTTAAAATAGCTACGAGCTCGAAAGTAGTTACGTTAAAATTGTAACCACCAAACCTTGCCTTCAAACCCCCATCATAATCTCATTGCCCGCATGTTCCTCGTTCATTATTAAATCTTGATGAAGAACTTGATTCCCTATGTATGGGTTTATGATCGTACCTCTCCTGTTTTGACCTCGAGTATTTTCCCGCTGGTCCCATATAAGGATCGTACCTGTTTTTATCGGACCTCCTTTCATTATCTACACGCCTTGAACTTGTTTTCTCATCTGTTTTTGGTCGCGAGATAATATCTTCCTCGATCCTCATCTTTGTGCTATACCTGTTGTAGACATCGTTCCACGTTGTTGCTGGGAATTCCCGAAGACTTTATTTGAGTCTCCTCGTGGTTTATGAACTTTTCTCATTCAAATTACTAGCAAAAGCTATGGCTGCCCAGTTGTCAGGTACTCGTGGCAGCAACATTTTTTCTCGTTGAAATCTATCTACAAATTCTCTTAATAACTCGGAATTCCCTTGCTTAATTTTGAAGATGTCCTCCATCCTTTTCCCAAATTTTTGAGCTCCCAAGTGTGCTTTAATAAAAAACTCTGCAAGCTCAGCAAAAGAATTTTTTGAATTTTCAGGTAAAAGAGAATACCAGGTTAAAGCTCCTTTGGTGAGTATTTCGCCAAATTTTTTTTCCAAGACCGATTCAATTTCTTTCTTGGTCAAATCATTCCCTTTAGCTCCAGTGGTGAAGGCTGTAACATGATCTCGTGGGTCTGATGTTCCATCGTACTTAGGAATATCAGGCATTTTGAATTTCTTCGGAATTGGGAGGGGAGCTGCACTTGGCTTCCATGGCTGTTGTGAGTATTTGTCTATGTCCACCCCTTTAATCACGGGCGATACCCCAGGTATTTGTTTTATGCGTTCATTTTGTTCCTTAAGCTGTCTTTGCAAGGTTAGTACAAGATTTTGTAAATCAGAATTAGCTTGGTTACCTGGGTCTCCTTCTTGCATTTCACTAGGAGTTCCACCACTGCCTGAATTAACCAGTCTAGAACGGGGGTTCTCTAAAGTGTTATTGTTTGGAGTTAGTGTGGACGGAGTAGCAGGTAACTGGTTAACAAAGGCTTGAAGAGCTTTGCTCACTTGAGATGCAATTATTTTTTGTAATGCCTCATTCATATCTTCGACATTGTTGAATTGATCTTGTTCATTTGCCTGAGATCCATCGGGAGTGCCTTCACGAGATCACCATGGAGAGTTTCGTGGAGAGCCTTGTGGTGAATCTCGAGGAGAATCTCCTTGAATTTGTTGGTTTTTCTAAATTTCTGGAAGTCCTGTGGTGTTGTCGTTGTTGTTTGACATGATTGATTTGAACAAGGAAATCAAATAGAAGTAACGTTGATTATAAGATTCCCAGCAACGGAACCAATTTGTTTAACCAAAAAATAGATTTTCAGTCAAATCTAGAATATAGGGTTACTGATAATCGAAAAATAAATAAAGAAAAGAATTTTCAAATGCTCAAATATGGAAGCTTGTAAATCAGAGATATATTCCAGTAGTATCTTATGTTTTCCTTGATTAGATGTTTCTCCTTTTATAGGTCTTTTGGAGAATTTTTGAAAATGTACGTTGCATCCAAGTATAATGAGGTCATAATGAATATTTAATGACATTAAATGCTACGTTATACAATCATTATATTGAATGCAAATATTCCTTAACGGCTCCAGTACTTGTTTCTTCTGTAATGACGTGTATTTTCATTCTCTTATGTGTCCTGGTTCATTGTTTTTTCGTATCTCCTTCATAATTATGCTTTAAATAGGTATGGGTCTTCCGATCCTTTTAACTCGTACCTTCCCTTTGCTCCCTTAACTCTTTTTCACCCCATTGTCTCGTACTTCTTTTTATCCATATCAGCTTAGACTTTTTGACCCAGTCATAGCCTATAAGTAACCCCACGTGTCATGACACGTCATTATTCATTCATATATATAATTTTTCCCAATACAACAGCGATCACGTCTCACCCTTCGACTGGGGAATTACAAGCCATTGAGGCACATCTAATACTGAGCGCTTGTTCGTGCATACGTTTACGTGGAAGTAATTGTAAGAGTTACTTTTCAAGATGAATCAAGGACGCACGATAAGAATTTCAAGAATATGAAGTTTTTCCTAAAGGTTCTGCAGCCTCTCGATGATAAATACAGACGTCTCTGTACCGATCCGCGAGACTCTACTAAACTTGCTCATGACTCGCGAGACCTAGTAACCTAGGCTCTGACACCAACTTGTCACGACCCAATTTCCAAACCCAGTCGTGATGGCGCCTCTTGTGAAAACAAGGCCAGCCAACAGAATAACAATACCTCTTTTTACAGTTACTCAGCATGAATAACTCTGAATCATAGATAATATATCGTAAGTGCGGAATAAACGTGATAAAACAAGGAAACCATCCCGACTCAGCCCGAAATCGGGATGTCACAAGTCATGAGCTACTACAGAGTTTACTAAAATTCAACAAAGTCTGGAACTAGGAACAAAGTCTAAAGATATCATAAATAACAGAAGATAAGGGAGAAAACGGGGCTGCGGACGTCAACAGCTACCTCGTTACTCCTAGTCACCACTTAGTGTGGAAAGAATCAGCGCTCATGAGCGAACTCAGCTCTGCCTGTATCTGCACACATGGTGCAGGGAGTAATGTGAGTACTCCGACACAATGAGTAATAAAAATAAATAATGACTGAAGGCATGAAATCTCATAAAGTCACAAAAAACGCTATCTCAAGTAGAAAAAAAATCAGTTACATAATAAAACAGTGAAGTACTAGATAAATCTCCTTTAAAATAGTTAAGACAAATAATTTTCAACAAGTAAGAAATAGTTAGAAATCTACCCCTCGGGCTCAATATCAAATCAGAAACCTGCCCCTCGGGCTCAATATCAAACTCTCAGTACAGTATCACCCCTGCGGGCTCAGTCTCAGTCACACAGTACAACATCAGCCCCTTGGGCTGAATATCAAACTCTCAGTGTAGTATCAGCCCCGCGGACTCAGTATCAGTCATAGAGTACAACATCAGCCCCTCGGGCTCACTCTCAAATCACATGGCTACCCGCGCTCACTGTGGGGGTGCAGACTCCGGAGGGGCTCCTACAACCCAAACGCTATATTATCATAAGGCCTTAAAGCCTGTCATATCAACATAAGGCCTTAAAGCCTTCTCAAATAACACTAGAGGCCTGGAAGCCTCCTCACATCACTCAACATATCCTCACATATGGCCCTCGGCCTCAATCAGTCTAGAAAATAATCATAAGCCCCTTGGACATCAGTAAAACAATGGTGCTCAGCTCAAACAACATTAGAAATATCATTTAGATCTCAAGTTGAGTATAAATGTAGCTGAGATCATGAAACAGTATAATTCAGTTGGACTTAGTTCAAATAATATTTCAATTAGTGAGGAAAACAGTGATGGAAATTCTCAAAGGATTTCAAATAGTCGGCACGAAGCCCAAGCATGGCAAGAAGCCCAAATCATGGTGAAAAACAACAAGTCTTTATTAAATATGCGGTAAAACATCAACCGGGATGGACCAAGTCACAATCCCCAATAGTAAATGACTCCGCGCTCATCATACAACGCGTGTCTCATCTCAACATAGCACTACGTTATGAAAATCCGGGGTTTCAAACCCTCAAGACATCATTTAAAATCATTACTCACCTCAAGGCGGCCAAAAGTCTAGCTTGTTATGCCCTTGCCTCTCAAATTAGCCTCCTAGTGCGTCGAATCTGACCAAAATCACACAAACATCGATGAAGCTCGATTTCTAAAAGACGGGGTTTTAGCCATACATATCTGAAATTCGCCCCTTATTGTTACTACAATGATCCAATACAGTTATGTAAATTCAATCTACAATACAACATTCAATAGGGCCAATATTAGTACTAAATCCCATAACTTATACCATTTAGGCCTATTATCAAACATCTTGTAGGCATAGATATTTACACTTCATAACTATAGTATTAGTTCCTCCAACTATCACCATTAACCAACAATTCATCCCACTATTATTCTTTAGCAATTTATACTCCATTCCGACTCTCGGATCAAAATCTCACCTATCATCCGGAAATCACCAAAATACTAACTTCACCAATTCAAGCCTGATTCTACACCGGACCTCCAAAATTACTTCCGGTCATACTCCTAAGTCACAAATCACCTCCAGGAACTAACCGAACCGTCGGAATTTACATCCGAGCCCTCTAACTCATAAGTCAACGTCCGGTTGACTTTTCCAACTTAAACCTTCTTGAAAGAGACTAAATGTCTCATTTCTTATCAAAACCACTCCAAACCAACTCGATCACATAAGATACGGATAATGAAGCATAAAGAAGTTTAAAATGGGAAAAACGGAGCGATAACTCATGAGACAACGGATCGGATCGTCACAATTAAAATATCAAACCTCGATAGAAACTTATGTAGAAGAAAATAATTATGTATTGAGCTTAGGTTGACAAGCAAAATCTTATAAATCCGTTTTTTCTCCTATTCTTGCCTAATATCATCACCATGCAACTTCTCTGTCAGAACGTAAAAAAAGAATCTATTCTAAAGAAACTTAAAACAGATAAGCTCCCTGTGATGATTCGGGTAATGGGAAAAACTTAAATTCTGAATTTAATCTAAAAAAGAAGCTTATAAGTATCTTCTTAAGAGCAGTATAACAAATTGACTGATGAAAAGTCGATGATGACATATATTAACTTGATTTGGTGATAAGTCTCTACCTTTCTGACATTTTTGGACAGATTTAACATGATTTTGTTTGCATTGCTTCATGTCCACGACACCTTAATTTTCCTTTAGTGTAGGGCATCTCCAACCTTAAGTATATTTTTTATACTAAAATGGTATAAATATCAAAATTCCAACTCATTACACTATTTTTTATACCAAAAAAAAAATTCTTTTATATTTTTCCCTCTTCTATATTATATTATTATTTTATTATTATTTTATTTTTTATTTCATAAAACAAATCCTCCTTTTCCTTTTAATATATTTATCTCGTACTCCTTATAATTCATACCTTTATATATAGCCATTTAATATAGAATTATTTTTTATCGTAAATTTTTAGATAATATAAATTACACACAAATATTATATATTATACTTATTAATGAATAGTTTCATTTAGAAAATATAAATTGAATAAATATTTGTCACGATCCAAACCCGGTCGCGATGGCGCCCAGCACACTACTAGGCAAGCCCGACTATTTATAACAATTACCCCAATTATTTAAACAAGTAAAGATAAAACTATTTAAGTCAAAGTCTGAAATAATGGTAAAAATACGGAAAATCTGGTAAAATACCGAAACAGCCCAACTAGGACCCGGTGTCACGAATATGAGCCTCTATAGAATAGAATAATATCCTACTACATAAACCGTTTAAATGTCTGACAGTGCGGAATATAAAAGGCAAGGATAAGAAGAAAAGTCAACGGCTGCGAATGCCATACAGCTACCTCAACTCTCCCGAATAAGCAAGCCTGCTGATCACTGAATGTCTACTCAGCCTGTGAGAAGGACCTAGATCTGCACACATGGTGCAGGGAGTAAAGTGAGTACTTCCAACTCAGTGGTAATAAAAGTGAATAACACTGAAAGTATAAAATCCCAAAAAGGCACAAAAAAATGCTATCTCAAGCAGTAAAACCAAATAAACGGTAGAAATCCATGAAAACATAGCAAGACATTCTATTGAAAGGAATCAAATAAACAAGAATACACAAATAAGGTCAGCCATTGTTACCTGGCCGGTCAGCCATTATTACCTGACCAAAGTATGTTTCAGTGTCATTGTTACCACTAGTCAGTCATTGTTACCTGACTGGTCAGTCATTGTTACCTGACCGAAACACATACAACAGTGTCATTGTTACCACTGTTCATATCAAAGGGTTACCCCGCGCTCACTGTGGGTGTGCAGACTCCGGAGGGGATCCTTCAGCCCAAGCGCTATCAATAAGGCCTGAAAGCCTGAATAATATCAACACAAGGCCTGAAAGCCTGCTCTCAATACACTCGAGGCCTGAAAGCCTCCTCACATAATACTCGAGGCCTGAAAGCCTCATCACATCACTCATCATGCCCTCACATATGGCCCTCGGCCCCAATCAGTCCAAAAAAAATAGTCAAAAAGCCCCTCGGGCATCAGTAAAACAGTGATACTCAGCTCAAATGATAGTACAAATATCAGTTAAAAACTCCAAGTTTGAGTAAAATATAGCTGAGTTCATAAAACAGTGTAAATCACATGGACTGAGTTCAAATAGTATTTCAAACAGTGAGGAAAAACAGTGATGATAATTCATAAAGAGTTCAAACAATCGGCAGTAAGCCCCAAGTATGACAATAAGCTCAAGTCATAATGATAGCAGCAAATCATTTTAAATACACAGTAAAAACCAACAACCGGGACGGATCAAGTGTCACGACCCTAATGCACCAATCGTGAACATGTCATGACGGCACCTAGTCACAACGACTAGATAAGCCTGACAGTGCAGAAGTAACAACCAATACGAAAATATTTAAGTCAAAAGTTAAATAACTTCAGGAAGTATACAACTTGTCACTTGGCACATACACTTTGACTCTACAAATTCTGAAACAAAAATCCCAAAACCCGGAATCTCACAGGAACCATAGGCTAATAAAAAGTAATACACTGCTCTAACTCCGGAATTTCTACACAACCGAAAGAAAGGAAAATCATATACTATAACTGGAATAAGATAGAGACTCCTGGTCTGCGGACGTGACAGATATACCTCAAAGTCTCTGAATATCACTCCTGGATCACTGATAATGTGCCGGACCGTAAGTACTTGGATCTGCACATGAAAAACATGCGTAGAAGAGGCATGAGTATACCACATCGGTACTCAGTAAGTGCCAAGCCTAACCTCGGTTGGATAGTGACGAGGAAGGCCAAGGCCCTACTGAGAAAAATATAATAATCAGTATGATAATGAGGAGACAATATGAGTATAATCACAGCAGAAATCCAACAAGAAAATAAGTAAAACGGTAACAGAGAACAAATACAATCAATGAATAGAGATACAAGCCACAACCGGATGTTTATCATCGGGGATCTCCTGGTATCCGGAGAATCTCTTGGCATCCTCAATAAATCGTTCGGGGATCTCTTGGTATCCCGAGGATCTCCTGGTATCCTCAATAATAAATTCTAGGATCTCTTGGTATCCTCAATAAATCATTCGGGGATCTCTTGGTATCCCGAGGATCTCCTTGTATCCTCAATAATAATTCTAGGATCTCTTGGTACCCTCAATAATAATTCTAAGATCTCTTGGTACCCTCAATAAT
>MU691379.1:34821-48203 GCA_026770625.1 Nicotiana glauca
CGGGATCTCTTGGTATCCCGAGGATCTCCTGGTATCCTCAATAATAATTCTAGGATCTCTTTATATCCTCAATAATAATTCGGGGATCTCTTGGTATCCCGAGGATCTCCTAGTATCCTCAATAATAATTTTAGGATCTCTTTGTATCCTCAATAATAATTCGGGGATCTCTTGGTATCCCGAGGATCTCTTGGTATCCTCAATAANATTTTCTAATCTTTTCCAACAATATTCGCGGATTAAATGCCAAAACTAGTAATAGATTCAAGTTATACAATCAAAATTGAGTTAAGAAAACTTACCCCATTGTACTCTCCAAAAATCTGTCGAAAAATCGCCTTATCCGAGCTCCAAATCGCTAAAAATGGAAAATGGGAACGAAGTCCCATTTTCAGAACTTAACTTCTCTGCCCAGGCATTTTCTTCTTCGCGAACGCGATGCCCTGTCGCGAACGCGAAGAACAAAATGTTCAAGCTCAAAAATTGTTCTTCGCGAACGCGATGCCTTGTCGCGAACGCGAAGAACAAAAATGTTCAAGTCCAAAATTTTCTCTTCTCGGATAGCCTCTAGTATAATATCTATAACTTTTTCTACGGATGTCCAAATAACTATTATAATATGTTTCTGGAAACTAGATTCAAAGAACTACAACTTTCATTTTTGATTTCCAAATTCCTTGTAGATCAAAAGATATGAGATTCCGAAGTAGGACCTGCGCGACAGAAAAATCCTTCTTCGCGAACGCGAGGCACTGTTCGCGAACGCGAAGAACAAAGTCCCTGATGGAAAATCCTTCTTCGCGAACGCGATGCCCTCTTCGCGAATGCGAAGAACAAAGTCTCAGAGGCCAAATTCTTCTTTGCGAATGCGATAGGACACTCGCGAACGCGGAGAACAACACTAGATACCAGAAACAGCAGTTCAAAATCTTCCAAAAAAATGACCCGTTGAGCATCCGAAACACATCCGAGGCCCCCGGGACCTCAACCAAAAGTACCAACACATCCTATAACGTTATTCAAACTTGTTCCAATTATTAAAACACCTCGACTAACATCAAAATCTTCAAATTACATCGAATTCAAACCTAAGTTCTTTTAAAACTTCAAAAACACGCATTCGATCAGAAACCCGACCAAACCACGTCCAAATGACCTGAAATTTTGCACGCACGTCCCAAATGACATGAAGGTACTACAGAAACTTCCGGAATCCCGTTCCGACCCTCGGATCAAAATTTCACCTGTCAACCGGAAATCGCCAAAATACTAACTTTCGGCATTTCTAGAATAAATGAGTTACGGGCTTCCAAAATACATTTCGAACACGCTCCCAACCCCGAAATCACCTAACGGAGCTAACAGAACCATCAGATTTCCATTCCGAGGTTGTCCTCACATTGTTCCAATTACGGACCATTTTTAAACACTTAAGCTCTCATTTAGGGACTAAGTGTCCCACAACACTCCGAATCCAAACACCGAATGTCCCCACAAACCAAAATAGCATAAATGAACTTAGGGGAAGCAGTTAATACGGGTTCGGGGCATAAATTCTGAAAACGACCGGCTGGGTCGTTACATCAAGTCACGATCCCTAACGGTGCTCTACCCCACGCTTAGGTCCAGCATGCAAGTCACCTCAATACAGCACTAGAATGTGCAAATTTGGGGTTTTAAACCCTCAGAATATCATTCACAAGTATTACTCACCTCTAGCCGGCAGATAATCTAGCTCGCCAAGCCTTTCCCTCTCGTATCTACCTCCTCGAGCATAGAATATGATCAAAACCATAAGGGATACATCAAAATAGGTTAATGGAACATAACCCAATCGAAATAACTCGAAAAATACCCAAAAACACGAAGTTGGCAAAATCCGAGCCCCGGGCCCACTTCTCAAAAAATTACGAAATTCACATTTTAGGAATCCTCATCTCGCCACGATTCCATACATATAAAATACACAAGAATCGGAGTCCATTTGACCCCTCAAATCATCACTTTACTCTTTCTTAGGCTTCAAGCAAAAATCTCCATTTTTACCCTTTGATTCCTTCAATTTTCAGTGATTAACTCATGTTTTTACACTATAATATCATAATCCAAGTCCAAATATCCATACCTGATGATTCTCCTTCAAAGCCTCTTCAAAATCGCCCAAAAATCGCCTTAGTTCGCACCCCAAAATGATTTTACACTTCTGAAATTCGAATACACTGATTTCATTAAACCCTCTGACATTTTCGCTTCAGCGGTCCCGCTACCGCTTCTGCGGATTCCTGATCGCTTTTGCTGTTTCACTTAAATTTCAATGGACCGCTTCTGCAGTCTTATATCGCTTCTGCGGTAGCCCCCTTTGCGATTAAAGGATCATATGTAGGAAACCTTTGGTATATTGAAGAACTACAACATGAAGCTAACCCCAGAAAAGTGTGCATTCAAAGTTGGATCAGGTTAATTCCTTAGGTTCATGGTGTCCAACCATGGAATCGAGATCAACCCCGACAAAATCAAATCTATCGAAGATACCACGGTAGTGGATAATGTTAAGGTCATACAAAGGCTGACTGTGCACATTACAGCACTGGGGCGATTCATTTCGAGGTCTTCGGATAAAAGTCATCGATTTTTCTCGTTGTTAAACTAAAAAAACAACTTCACATGGACCCCAGAATAACAACGAGCTCTAAAAGAACTCAAGTGATATTTATCGAGACCACCATTGCTTCCTACGCCGAGGGTAGACAAATGACTACTCTTGTATCTAGCGGTATCAGAAATAGCGATAAGTGGAGTCCTAGACCGAGAAGAAAAAGGTATGCAATTTCCAATTTATTATGTGAGTGTGGCCTTAGGTGAGGCCGAAACAAGATACCCTCACCTAGAAAAATTGGCACTCGCCTTTCTAAGTGCCTCTAGAAAATTGAAATATTTTCAGTTCCACCCTATATGTGTTGTGAAAAACCTACCCTTCACTAAATATAATGCATAAACCTGAACTCTCATGACAATTGGCCAAATGCGCCGTAGAAATCAGCGGGTAAAAAATTGAATATGAACTTTGAAAACCATTAAATCTCAAATTTTGGTAGATTTCATGGCCGACTTTACGCCGTCCCTAGTACCCGAAGTCAAAAGAGAATTGTTAGTAAATTAGGGAACATTTTCAGAAATCTGGACCCTCTTTACGGATGGTGCCTCGAACGTAAAAGGGGTCCAGACATGGCATTGTACTGATGCCTCCCACATGCAATATAGTTACACAATCTATTAGAACTGTAAAATTGACCAACAACGAGGCCGGATATAAGGCCATGATTGTAGGTCTCGAGCTATCCAAAGGCTTGGGGCCCGAGATGATCAAAGCTAAATGTGACTCCCTCGTTGTAGTAAACATAGTAAATGGAATGTTTGAGGTCAGAGAAGATTGAATAAAAAGGTACCTAGACAAGCTACATGTGACGTTACATCATTTCAAAGAATTGACTTTGCAGCACGTGCCCCATGATCAAAATAGTAAATTCGATACCTTAAAAACTTAGGGTCGTCGGACAAAGATGACAAGCTCAACTCAAGGGCAGTCGTACAACTCATAAGGTCGGTAGTAGAGGAAGTTAAAGCCAAAATACTCTCCACAAGTTTAACCTAGGATTGGAGAAATAAATACATAGAGTATTTGAAGATCAAGAAACTTCCTTTAGACCCCAAGGAATCGAGGGCCCTGCACGAAAAGGCAACCCGATTCAGCTTGTCCGAAGACAGAACCTTGTTCAGAAGAATGTTCGATGGGCCAGAAGAAATATGTCTGGGATCAGGAGATACCGAATACATTCAGAGCAAAGTTCACGAGGTCACTTGCGGTAATCACTCAAGCGCTAAATCATTGGTCAAAAGATGATCAAAGCCAGTTATTACTGGATCGACATGGAAAAGGATGCGAAGGAGTTCGAACGAAAATGTGACAAGTGCCAAAGGTATGCTCCAATGATTCACCAAGCAAGAGAGTTGTTGCATTCGGTCTTATCGCCATGGCCTTTTATGATGTCGGGGATGGACATCATTGGCCCTCTTCCATCGGCACTAGATAAAGCTCAATTTTTCTTATTTATGACTGACTATTTTTCCAAGTGGGTTGCAGCACAGGCATATGAGAAGATCGGGAAGAAGGAAGTCATCGACCTTATTTAGGAACACATCATATATCAGTTCGGGATACCATCCGAAATTGTATGTTATAATGGAAAATAGTTTATCGACAGTAAACTGACAAAATTTATCAAAAACTATAAGATCGAAAGGATTTTAATGACATCTTAGTGGGAATGGACAAGCCGAATCGACCAACGAAAACATAATCCAAAACCTCAAGAAAAGGTTGATTAATGCCAAGGGAAATTGGAGAGAGATCATGTCCGAAGTTCTTTGGGCATATCGCACAACTTTGAAATCCAGTATCAGGGCTACCATGTTCTCATTGGTTTATGGCGCCGAAGCTCTAATATCAGTCGAAGTCGGGGAGCTGAGTATTAGATTTTGATATGCAATAAAGGAATCAAATGACGAGGCCTTGAATATGAGCCATGAGTTATTGGATGAAAGGTGTGAAGCTGCCCTTGTTTGATTGGCCAACCAAAAGCAACAGATTGATAGGTATTACAATCAAAGGGCCAACCTTTGATACTTCAATATTAGGGAATTAGTACTAAGGAATGTCACATTAAGAACCCAGAATCCGAACAAAGGGAAATTGGGTCTGAGCTGGGAAGGACCATACCAGATTCTCGAGGCCATAGGGAAAGGATCCTATAAGCGTGGAATGACAAACAGAGAACATCTACCAAATAATTGGAACATAACTCACCTTAAACGATATTACTGTGAAGGTAAAACTCCAATTCAATTATTTCTATTTTTGGACTAACACTTGCAGGTGATCTACAAGGAGCAACATGAAGTCTTTAGCTCTAAAAGCACAAGTTGCATTCTTTTTCCTTTGAACCATTTTTGTCCCAATTGGGTTTTTTGGCAAGGTTTTCAATGAGGAAACAATGGATTGTGTTAACCTAGAATCGAAGGCTGATCGTGAATCAATATCGAAGATAACACTAACAGTATCTAATGTTCCTCTACAATCAACCTCGAATACTATGGGGGCATTACCCTCGGATGTTAATTTTTTACGAGGAAATAACTTCATAATAGAAGGGTCTCGATAGGTAAGATTTATTATAAGGGCCAAACGGTCAAACGAACCTTGCCCACATAGTTTTCTCGAGCCCTGGCGTAAAACTTGGAAGAATGTGTAACTATTTTTCACAAGAAAAAGATAAGTACTTTTCTTGGAAAAAATTTCCACTCAGCCCATCAACTTGTATTTATCTTCCCCTTCTTCCTCTTTGAACTCATCCCTTAGTTGATGGACTGAGTCCGAGGATAGAATGTCGGTGCTGCTCGTGGGCTTGCGCGACCTTTTCGCCAATTTCTTCTTTTGCGAGTTCGGAAAACTCGTAGCCCCTTTCCTTTTCTTCTCTTTGGCCTACTTCGGAGCGGGAGGTTGGGGAAGGACTTCTTTGTCACTAGATGGGGGCCTAATTGCAAAATCCTTCTTGTGGTCTACAAAGGAAAAAGATGAGTAAGCTCGAGAAGAAGCCCAAATGATAATCGTTCTAAGAAAGAAATTTACCGTGATTGCGGGCCTCCCATCGGCCCTTCGATAACTCCATCCAAGCACACTTAGACTATGGTCTCTGTGACACCAGCCTTTCGACCCATTGCTTGAGTTCTGGAACTACGTCTAGCACTTGGGCCACAGCTGTAACACTAAGAACATCGATAAGGAAGAAGATAAAGGGAAGAACAACACAATTAAACATTCAAGGCGAAGTAATACATACGGTTTGTATTCCATTTCTCAGGAAATGGCATGTCTTCGGCAGGGATAGGTTCCGATTTCTTTATTCGAACAAATCGGCCCATCCAACCTTGGTCCTGAGCCTCATCTATACTCAAGAACGGGGCCTTGCTTGCCTGGTGAGAAAGCTTGATCAACCATCCTCGATAGAGTCGGGGACTATAAAAGCATATAAGGTGATCGTGGTGAATGGACATCCCTCAATTTTACTTACGAAAAATTGAAGGAGAATCACTATTCTTCAGAAAGAAGGATGGATCTGGTGAGGTTCACGTCATATCTCTTGCAGAAGGCGGTGATGATAGGGTCTAAGGGACCCAACGTGAAGGAGTAAGTGTAAACACTTAGAAAACACTCTACGTGGGTAATGATCGACTCCTCAGGTGAATGTACCACCATATGCTTATCGCCCCAGTTGCAATCCTCCTTAACCTATGTAAGGATATCATCGGTAATTGTACATATGCACTTCAAGACTGGTTAGCATCAACCCGATACCAATGAGGTCTTGTTAATCTTGAAATCGGCAACAGTAAGGCACCCTGCCAGAACAAAATCCTCGAGGGGATATTTCGTCTTAGCTCTGTTGTCGGCGGGCCATGATGAAGAGGCTACTTCCTTTTGCGGTATAGTTTTAGATATTTTTGCATTGTAAAGCAGAAGAAAAGGGAATTAGGATGGTATGCGGTTTGCTAAAAGTTTAAGAAATTTAGGTGCAAGAATTTCAAAGGAAAGTGTTTCTTGAAGAGAAGCAAGAATGGGAGAAGCTTTGAACGTAAAGTTTTAATAGAGGAGGGTTGCAGTACATATATCTTGCCGATGACGGTTCAGGACTCAAGGTGGCCGACCAACAACTGACATGTATTTAATGCCTTAGCAACTGGACCGACGGGGCATTTCAAGTTTTTGTTTATGTCATGATCAGGTATGTTAGTGACGTTCATCACTTACATCATGGACCATCGAGATGGAGCTCGGAAGTCCATATCATTTATCGTCATCTTCTCTCCAAGAAATGAGGGGACTATCTGTCACAACCCAGATTTCCTACCGTCGAGATCGTGCTGGTGCCTAACTCTTCAAAATGATAGGCAAGCCAACACATAAAGATTTAATACGCTAACCGCTATTCAAAATAGTAAATGACAATAATTAAACCAAAACAAAGTAAAGAAGTGCGGAAATTTATAATAGTCTAAACACTGATACACGACTACCCAAAATCTGGTGTCATAGAGTCACTACAAATATTGGTTTAAAGAAAATACATTTATTCTCGAAATAAAAGAAAATAGGAAGACTAGGATAAATGGAAGGGGACTCGTGAAGAGGATAGGACACGACAATAACATGAACCTATGCAATTAAATTATATATGAGAAAATAACAATAAACGGAAATTAGCAGATAATAATGGGAAGGGGGAAAACATGTTGAGGGGAAATATCAAATCCTGAAAATAGTACAGTAAAGAAACAGAGTAAATATCATGCTTTGCACCAACAGAAGTAATAACATAGCAAACATGTGCACGACATCGCCCTTTGTGCTTTTACTCTCGTCCTTACCATAAGAAATAATAGAAACGACACGACATCACCCTTCATGTATTAACTCTTTCATAGCATGGCACGACATCATCCCTCTTGCATTAACACTCACACAATATGGCATGGCATCACCCTTCGTGCATTAATACTCACATAATATAGCACGACATCACCCTTCATGCATTATCACTTATTCACAAAATATTGCACGACATCATCCTTCATGTTTTACACTCTTCCCCATCAGAACAGTAGAACAATAACAACTCGGCAAGGGAATCATCAATAACCAACCTCGTTTCAATTTTAAATTTCACAATATAAATCTCAACCTGCGTCAATACTCAACCAATATATAGTTCCAGAAAAACATAATAAGATTTTTTTAACATTAAGAATAACAGTTTAAATACGAACATTACGAATAAAGAATACAACAGTCACAAGTATAAGACTCACTGGCATGCTATGACCCGACGAAAACATGTAGGTACTCGTCACCTCACCTATATGTCGTACTCAACAACCAAATACATAGAAAATAAGTAACAACACCTAATCCTTCAAGCTAAGGTTAGCCACAATACTTACCTCGATTCCACGACCGAACTCAAGCCTCAATCACCGATTTTCCCTTAATTTCCACCTCCGAACCACTCGTATCTAGTCATAATTAACTTAATAATATCAATTAACTCTAAAGAAATTAATTCCAATGTAGAATTATAAGTTTCCCAACAATTCCCTAAAAAAAGTCAAAAATCGACCCCCGACCCGTTGGGTCAAAAGTCGAGGTTCGGACCAAAACTCATTCATCCATTCAGCCTCGAGCCCAAATATGTAACTACTTTCAGAATCCGACCCCAAATCGAGGTCTAAATTAAAAAATTTACAAAATCCCCAATTTTTTCCAAAATGCCTAATTCTACCATGAAAGATCAAGATTAAGGGCTAAAACTTTAATGGGTGTTGATGGAAATTGAAGGAAATGAGTTGAAGAACACAAACCTATAAATTAGTGCTGAAATCCCTATTCAAAATCGCCCCTAACTCGACTTCTAATGAAAGAGTTGTGAAATTTTTGATAAATCCCGTGCTGGTTCTATTTTTAAATGACGAGACAGCCTTCTTCGCGTTCCCGAGAAGCCCATCACGTTTGCGACACACAACAGCCAAAGAACTTCTTGTTCACGAAATACTCATCACGTTCGCGAAGGAATTCTCCCCCCAGCCTTTGCGTTCGCGAGCCTGGTGTCGCATTTGCGATGAGCAACTTTCCCCTCCCTCAAGTCCCATGTTTCGCGTTTGCGGTAGACGGGCCGCGTTCGCAAAGGTTAAATCCCCCGCTGCTCCGCATTCGCGAGGGCTCAGGTGAGTTTCAGATAGGCTACAGGATGTTTTAAGACTTCGAAGAAGAAAATTCCTCCTGCCCCTCTTTACCTTTTGCGTTCGCGAAACTACCTACGCGAATGCGAAGAAGGGCATATCAGAACAACTGCTACAGCAAAAAACCAGAATTTTCTAACTTTAAAACTTCCTGTAGCCTATGTGAAACTCACCTGAGCCCTCGGGGCTCCAAACCGAACATGCACACAAGTCTTAAAACATCATACGAACTTGCTTGCGCGACCTAGAACTACGAATTGAGCATCAAATTGCCTGAAATTTTTAAGAAAGTTCAAAAGTTCTATTTTCTCAACCAAAGGTCCGAATCATGTCAAATCAGTCCCGTTCATCATCAAATTTCACATATATGATATAAATATCACAATGGACCTGTACCGGACTTCGAAACCACAATACGAACCTAGTATCAACAAAATCACTTATTAATCAATTTCTTAAAACCTTTATAATTTCAGTTTAACAATTTTCATCAAAAATTTATTTCTCGGGCTAGGGACCTCGGAACTTGATTCCGGGCATGCGCTCAAGTCCCATATTTTATCATGGACCCTCCGGGACTGTCAGAACACGAGTCCGGGTCCGTTTACGCAAAATATTGACCGAAGTGAGGTTTTAAAGGCCTCAGAACCCCGAATTGGATTCTAAAACACGAGATGACCTTACACTATTTGTATACGGTCAAAATCGAGCTTGCCCTTTGTATGACTTATCGAGACTGGGACATTATAGGTAAGGATCAACCTCGTATTTTATCGAACCATGGTGCAAAGTTAGATCGTCGAGCTCGTGACCTAGAGACCGATCAAGATCGAGATCGGTCAAGATCGACACCAAGAAAGAAAGAGATCGAACAAGATCGGTGGAAGCTTACCAAGCCAGATAACGGAAAGCCAAAATATCCGCAACGGGCGAGGATCACGACAGTAATCCCGGCATGTATCAAGAAGAGGGCGATTAATTAGCTAATCATGAGATTTCTTACCTCATATAGAATTGTATCTAGAGTGGGACTCTCATACTATATAAAGGGGTCTGATTATTGTTAAAACACATCATATTCACGCCATATATAGCAATATACTATCATTTTCTAGCTTTCATTATCTTGTTACTCTGTTCATATGTCAGTTGAAACATTTTTTTTGTTCAATGGTGACTGAACTCTAGGGCCAAGGCTATTTAATCTGTGTGGTTTGCATTTATTGTTTTATCATCAATTTTAATATTAATTTATTCTTCGTAATTTGTACCAAGTTATATCACGTATCCTTAAAATCGCGTATAAATTCAATTATTATCCAATTTTAGGGTAAACTATATTCTTTGTAAAATATCTAATTTCACCATTGATTACCATGGTGTTTAACAAAATAATAACAAAATGCAAAAGGTTGAAAAATTTTAAGAAACCTAATCTACGAACAAAAGTTGCAAACATGAAGTGAAGTATAAATTTGACCTAAAAGAGTATTGTTTTGGTCGTTTGACTTAAAAATTATGCATGAAAAAAACGAGTCCGGAATCGAAATATTATTTTTTTGGACTCAAAATATTTTTTTTAGGTGTAAAAAAATTACCAAAATATGTAAAACGTGGTTTTGGATGTTAAGGCAAAATTGCAGTTTACATATTTTAATAACTTTTTTGTTTTTATATCTAAAAAAGTATTATAAATCGAAAAAAGATAATATTTTGATTCTGAACTCGCTAAAAGACGTGTAAAGCTGTCAGAAGGAATCACATATGTTAAAAATATAGTAATAGAGAAAAAACAAAAAATAAAAAAGGAGAGAAAGAAACACTACTTACCTTTGGACGTTAGATGTGATTATCTAGACATGGAAAAAGGAAGTGGAGAGAGACCACAAATAACTAAGGAATAAATAAGATGTTCCGACTAGAGGGGTCACTAACCGACTAAATTGATTGAATCGTACGCACCGAATCAATTTCTAGGTTTCTTTTTAAGAAACAGTAGGGTTTTATTTAACTTTATAACTGCACCGATAATTAGGATATGTTTTTTCCTTTAGGAAAATAAATCAAAAAAATATTGAACCGTACCGAATAAATTTTCCATATGGAAAATATATTTATTTAGTAAGTTTAAAAATAATAATGCATTAAATTTTCTTTTGGCCTTGGAATTATGAAAACTATTACAAGTCAATAAGTAATTAAACTCAAAATACTAATTCCTAAAACATATTGTGTTACTCCTACTCAAATTAAGTTATTTCAAATATCTTTATTAGCAAGACACAAAGTATTCTAGCGATTATGAGTTGCAAACTACAATGTATTGAATATGTTTCCTTTCATATAATTTAGATTTATCTTTTTGAATATTTAATCTTCTAGAGACTTTATTCTTGAGTCCCAACTTGGTATATCTTTCAACTCGTGTGATATATTTTCTTTGCTTTTGTTTGATTTTTTTACGTTGTTGTAGAATAGTTGATGGATCTATACTCTGGTAATCTTTTTCTTTTTTTTAATCCATCATCCTTTAAACAGTAAAAATGTCTAGAGGGTTTTGCTAAGTCCTATAAAAGAACATATATTATTGCATTCTACTTCTACTAATGAATTTTACATAATATTAAAAAAATACCAGAAATTAACCGAACCGTACCGATACCGAAGAGAAACCGACATGATTGGAACGATTTCGAAAAATCTAATTTTGGTTATACATAATAGAATAGCCGAAAAATTGGTATGATATAAATTTTATAAAATAACCAGCCAGGGGCGGAGCCACCTTGTCCCGAGGGGTGTCACTGACACCCCTTCGCCGAAAAATAACACTGCGTAAATAGGTATTTTTAAAAAAAATTGAATATATACAAGGGGTTGACACCCCTTGACACAAGACAAACTCTCAGTGCAATGGTCAAGGGGTGTCAAAATTTACACAAGGTTGCAAGTTCCATTCCCGATAGCAACAATTTTTTTTATTTTGACACCCCTTTATATAATTTCTGGCTCTGCCACTGTAACCAGCCGAACCAAACCATTGACACCCACTGTTACTTCAGACTACATTCTTGACCCTATACAACAACAACAATAACCACAACCCAGTATAATTCCACTTAGTGGGGTCTGGGGAGGGTAGTGTCTTCAGACTACATTCTTGACCCTATACAACAACAACAACAACAACAACCCAGTATAATCCCACTTAATGGGGTCTGGGAAGGGTAGTGTGTACGCAGACCTTACCCCTACCCTGGGGTAGAGAGGCTGTTTCCAAATAGACCCCCGACATCCTTCCCTCCAAGAACTTCCCACCTTGCTCTTGGGGAGACTCGAACTCACAACCTCTCGGTTGGAAGTGGNTTTCTTTGCTTTTGTTTGATTTTTTTACGTTGTTGTAGAATAGTTGATGGATCTATACTCTGGTAATCTTTTTCTTTTTTTTAATCCATCATCCTTTAAACAGTAAAAATGTCTAGAGGGTTTTGCTAAGTCCTATAAAAGAACATATATTATTGCATTCTACTTCTACTAATGAATTTTACATAATATTAAAAAAATACCAGAAATTAACCGAACCGTACCGATACCGAAGAGAAACCGACATGATTGGAACGATTTCGAAAAATCTAATTTTGGTTATACATAATAGAATAGCCGAAAAATTGGTATGATATAAATTTTATAAAATAACCAGCCAGGGGCGGAGCCACCTTGTCCCGAGGGGTGTCACTGACACCCCTTCGCCGAAAAATAACACTGCGTAAATAGGTATTTTTAAAAAAAATTGAATATATACAAGGGGTTGACACCCCTTGACACAAGACAAACTCTCAGTGCAATGGTCAAGGGGTGTCAAAATTTACACAAGGTTGCAAGTTCCATTCCCGATAGCAACAATTTTTTTTATTTTGACACCCCTTTATATAATTTCTGGCTCTGCCACTGTAACCAGCCGAACCAAACCATTGACACCCACTGTTACTTCAGACTACATTCTTGACCCTATACAACAACAACAATAACCACAACCCAGTATAATTCCACTTAGTGGGGTCTGGGGAGGGTAGTGTCTTCAGACTACATTCTTGACCCTATACAACAACAACAACAACAACAACCCAGTATAATCCCACTTAATGGGGTCTGGGAAGGGTAGTGTGTACGCAGACCTTACCCCNGAATAAAATATAATACTTACGCACATCATGTATTTTGTCCATATTGCCTAGGTCACTATCACGTAAGCGTAATCAACAATCAAATTGATTTATTAATCAAGTTGATGTGTTTATCCAATTGGCAATTAGGTATAAATTTAAGTTTAAGTGGCATGATGTTATTTTGCAAAGTTTTCAAATTTGTGCCAATTGGGTGGGGCGTGATTTGTGAAAGAGGCAAAGTTAGGACTTCGAAAAGGTGCTCTTTTTGGTTATGGGGCGCCTAATAATAAAAAAAAACATGATCATATCGAAGGGTCAATTTTAGTTATCGGAGATGAGGAGAACTCCTATTGGTATAGGCAACTT
>MU691381.1:5288-24901 GCA_026770625.1 Nicotiana glauca
CAGTCCGATCCATGCATGTATATGCATATGCACACATAACACTCGAGGCCTGAAAGCCTTCTCACATATCACTCGAGGCCTGAAAGCCTCCTCACCTCACTCCTCATGCCCTCACATATGGCCCTCGGCCTCTATCAGTCCAACAATGGTCAAAAAGCCCCTCGGGCATCAATAAAACAATACTACTCAGCTCAAATGATAGTTCAAATATCGTTTTAGAACTCCGAGTTTGAGTAAAATATAGCTGAGTTCATAAAACAGTGTAAATCACACGGACTGAGTTCAAATCATAATTCAAATAGTGAGGGAAAACAGTGATGATAGTTCATAAAGAGTTCAAACAATCGGCAACAAGCCCCAAGTATGCAATGAGCCCAAGTCATAATGATAACAACAAATCATTTGCAAATACACGGTAAAAACCAACGGCCGGGACGGACCAAGTCACGATCCCCAACGGTGCTCTACCCCACGCTCAGGTCCAGCATGCAAGTCACCACATTACAACACTAAGATGTGCAAATCTGGGGTTTCAAACCCTCAGGATATCATTCCTAATTATTACTCACCTTGAACCGGTGGAATTCCTCGCTCGCGACGCCTTTGCCCCTCAAATTGGCCTCCACGCGCGTCGAAACTAGCCAAAAACAGAGCGAATATATCATAATAGGCTAATGGAACAACACCCAATCGAAAGAAATCGAAATATAACAAAAATCTCGAAACTAGCAAAACCCGAGCCCCGGGCCCGCTTCTTGAAAAATTATGAAACTCACATTTTCAGAATCCTCGTCTCCCCACGAGTCCGTACATATAAAATTTATCAAAATCGGAGTCCAAATACTCCTTCAAACCCCACAAATTCGTTTCCAAAAACCAAGCCCTAGTTCTTCACAATTTCTACCATTTTCATGAATTTAGGTGTTGATTCTTCAATAAAATGATGTTTCTAAGTCAAGAGACTTACCTCCAATCAATACCCTTCGAAAACCTTCTAATTCCCTCATCAAAAGCTCCCAAGTTCGCTTAACAATGGTGAAAAATGGGCTAAACTCGCGGATGAAATATTTAATAACCCTTCTGTCCGCCCAGCTATTTAACGTTACGCGATCGCATCCCAAGTCACGCGATCGTGGAGAACAAAAATCTAGTCCCTCAATTTTACCTTACGCGATCGCAGGAATCATTACGCGATCGCAGTAAACCAAACTCCCACTCTACGCGATCGCACTACCCTTCACGCGATCGCACTAAACGACCAGCGAGACCTACGCGATCGCAGAGAGGAATCGCTGCTCTGCAATTTCTGCTGCAACTTTCAACTCAAAAATCCCCGTTGGGCATCCGAAATCACCCCGAGGCCCTCGGGACCTCAACCAAAAGCATGGACATGACCTAATTCCTTATTCAAACTTGCTCGAATCATAAAAACGCTATCGTTAACATCAAAACCCTCATTTATCAACAAATCAAAGTCTAAATTTTCTTAAAACTTTCGAATTGCACATTCGATGAAAAACCCAACCAAACGACGTCCGAATGACCTGAAAATTTGCAGACAAGTACAAAATCACCTAACGAAACTACTGCAACTCTCGGAATTCAATTCCGACTCCCGAATCAAAATACCACCTATCAACAGGAATTCGCCAAATTTCCAACTTCGCCAATATAGGCTAACTTCTTCACCGGACCTCCAAAATTACTTCCGATTGCGCTCCTAATCCTTAAATCATCTTTCGGAACTAACTGAACCATCAGAATTCAATTCCGAGCCCTCTAACTCATAAGTCAACAACCGGTTGACTTTTCCAACTTTAGTCTTCTTAAAAGAGACTAAGTGTCTCATTTCCAACCAAACTCTATCCGAATTACTTCAAATTCACCAAACACATGTAATGAAACATATAGAAGCATAAGATGGGAAAAACGGGGCGGAAATACCTGAGATGACGGGTCGGGTCATTACAGAAGTATTTACAAACAATTAATTAAAGTAGTTAGTAATGTACATAATAATTAAAATTTTACTTCATTTTATTGAAAATGTTAAGTTTATTTAATTTAATTATAAAGGGGAACAAAAGAGGCTAAATTCCTACTTGATCCTTGACTGAGTGAACTCGATTAGTAGATTACTACACTACAGGCAAGCCTATGGTGCATCTTTTAAGGCATACCAATGTTATTTCTGAGAGTGAGTGAATTCCTTCTATCTTGAGTTCCTAATTGTTCTTAACTTTTATTGTGTGTGGAACTACTCTTTGTTGTTGTGTGAGGGCACTTGATTCATGAAGGAAAGCTAATTCTGTTGACCTTTATGTTTAAGTAAGTGAGTGAGTTCTGAATAGTGCATGGTACTTGTGAGTCAAATCTTGAGGTGAGTATGTTGCACTATTGTGCTTAGCCTATTTTAATATTCTTGGTGTGATGAGTTAGGAGAGTTGGTTAATAATGTTGTGTCTATATGAAGTGTAGGTTGATTGCTCGAGGACAAGCAATGATTTAAATTTGGGGTGTTGATGGTTGGCCATAATCCCGTGTTTTAGTTGCTTATTGCACTCTAATTTACTACACTTAATTGAGTTTGAGCTTTAATAGCTAGTGTTTTGCACTAATTATTGTGTGTTTTACGACTTGTAGGAGTAATTCTGAGTGATGTAGATATTATTGAGTTAATTTGAGTGATTGGAGCTTTGAAGTCTGAGTAAAAGCCTAAGGGATTAAGCCAGGATCAGGTTCAAGGGTCGAGAACCATGTCTGAACTTCAAAAATCAAGAAAAAAGGCAAGCTCTGGGAAAACCCTACAGCTGCGGCACGCCTATGCATTTTTTACAGAGTGATTGTCCTATTTCACGTAAGAAAAGGTAGTTTCATTTGGGCCGACCATACTTAGTATAAATACATATAAAAATGTTATTTTGTGGACTTTTGACACATCTTAGAACTAAGGAAGTTAATCAGGAGGTGGAGACGCAAAAGTACAATGATTTCATCATTCAATCCTCACTCAAGACAAAAAGTTTGGATTGTTTTATATTTTCCTTTATCTTAAATATATTTTTGATGAATTGCTCCATATTTACGGAGTATTTCTATTTAGGGTTTGATGGATTTGGTTTATTTATATTTGTTTGTGGATATCAATTCTAGTATTATGTATTTAATCATTTTTGGATGTTTTAATCGTTGCATCTGTATTCACTTGTTTATGTAATCGAGAGAGGCATAACTTATGATATCTTTGCATTCTCTTGTTTGTTGATATAATTAATTCTTCTTAGTAATCAAAAATAGTTGAATTGTTGATTAAACCTAGCTAGGAGGATAATCGAAAGAGGTTCTCCTAAAGACCAATCCACTATGAATTCTTGCATATCTTCACCGAGCTTAAATTGGTTCATCTTGTGAGGTTGAGAATTAATCGATTGAAGAGTTTCTTCTAACAATTGAATTAATAACCAAGTGAATTCGAAAGACACAGTGAACATTAGAAGTGAATTATCTAGAGTTAAATCCCAAACAATTATCTTGCACCTATCCTATCTACCCTATCGTCTCCCAATTGATAACCTTCTTTGCTCATTACTTGCGTCGATTGTCATTAGCCAATAGTTTAGACTCTTAGTTAATTTTAGTTTTAATCACACAGATCTAAATTGTTGATCATCTTGGATAGCAATCTAGCTACAAACTATGATAATATTGTTTAACTCCAATCCCTGTGGATACGATATTATATTTTACTATATTCGACTAGCGAGCATATTTAAGTGTGTGTTTTGCGCTTGTCAGTTGCAAGGGTCATCTCTTTCAAATATGAAGTGGCTTAGTACAGACTAGTTAATATTGTTATACACCAATAGCTTTTGATCACTTTGTTCTTCTCTCTTATAATTGATATAATGTCTCACTAGTGTTATTTTCTCTCTCTCTTCTCTTCTGTGATGCTACTCTTCCTTGGTGGAAGAGTTCTAGTTGATCTCAACCTCTAACTCCATCCTTTTATTAATTCGTGTTCTCTTTGAGTAAGGAGTCTTTCTCCTTATCCACTATGCAACCTTTTCGATCAGGTTCATGAGATATTACTTCTTTCAAGATAAGTTTATCACTTTCACGTGCATCTCACATGCTTAAGTCTGTCCATATATGTGCTCTACTAGGATGGACTTGGTTCATGTCCGAATTTCTTTGTCAAACTTCAAAACTAACTTTTACTTGGGCCAACACGAATTACGCTTGTGTCTTACATGTGAATTTTGATACGGGCCTATTGATTCTGGGTAGAAAAGGGGATACTCAAGGGACACAAATCTCTCACTAACAGAAAGCTGAAGGAGAAACAAATCATCTGATGAATGAAAATGAAGAAACACATCTTGATGTATAACCTATTATATTTCATATCTTTATTTAAGTCAATGAAGGCTATTGTCAGAATATATATATATAGTATATTGCGCTCTCTCTCTCTCATAGGATGTCCCCGGAAGGACCATCTGTCTCTCTCTGGCAGCTAATAATGCATAAAAAAAGTCTTACTTTCATTACTATATAGTAATAATCTGAGTCGGAGAGTAGCCATACTTGAGATACGATCATCAATATAGATCTCTCTCTGATATCTTCGATATCAAGAAGCAATTGAAGAATGGACAGTACAATGGAACAGAGCTCTAACATCATCGATCTGCCTAATGAAGTCCTGGTGGATATACTCTCCAGGCTTGCAGTCAAACATGTCCACCAACTTCAAATAGTTTCAAAGCTGTGGCTCAAAACTATCTCTAGTCCACATTTCAGAAGACTCTACAACAAGAAATCCTTGAACCGTCCTCGAGCACGTGTAGTTCAAGTCTCCGACTACAAGCATTCACCGAGTGGCATGGAAATGATTAGTCGAACTATTTCTATTTCGACCATGGATCTTGCTGTTGGCAACAACGAGATCCAGAAAGATTTCAGTTTTGAAGATATTATTGCCCCTGAACACTCTTTCTTCATCTTCTCCAACCTCATCATTTTCAATCACAAGGTATGCAATCCCACTACTAGAGAAATCAAAGACTTACCGATTTCAAGTAATCCATCAGTTAGTTTTGATGTCGCCTATAACCCTTCCAACAATACATACAAGATTGTCCATCTATATGGTACCAAGACTGGCCCTAATTACAACTCTAACTATGGTGCTAGTCCTGTGGAGTTCAGATTTGAGACTCTCACACTAAGAGATGGTGGACCAATTCCTAGCTCTTGGCAATCCCTAGCACACCAAGAATGGTTTTCTTACAGGGTTGATTCAACATGTGTAAACAATGTAATATATTGGTTGGTTGGAAACGCAGATACAATGGAAAAGCATATTATTTCGATGGAAATTGAAACTGAAGAATTCTTGAGTTCTGTTTGTTGCCCCAAAGATCCCTATTATGAAGAGTTTCCAATAATTGAGAATGGCCATTTAGCTGATTTGAATGGGAAATTATGTTTAGCTTACCAATCAGAAGAATTATCAAGGATAGATCTATACATTCTCAAGGAACAAAAGAAGCAAGAATGGGTCAAGGAACACATCATCGATTTATCAGGTATGGGGAATTGGTGTAAAATAATGGGGTATGTACAATTAAAAGGTAATAATGGAAAAATTATGATTGACGGCGGTAAGCAGCCTCTCCTCTACAACATTGAAGAGAATAGATTTAGAAAGCTGGCAAGATCTAAAATGAATATTCATATTGGTTTGTACTTTGATAGATGTTTTAGCTTAGGAAGCACAAGACTATCTATTCAACCGAGGGTAGATTTATTGTCTGAGGCAGATCAACTTTGAATAGATATGAGTTGATCATTGTAATTTGTTTAAATTTTCTCAATCAATTAAGTATTCTTGTTCAATGAACCAGTCTGAGGAACAACTGATACAGTTTAAAACTCAAATTATCTTCGTCAATTGGATACTAAAAGTCGTGAAAAAATAAGTAATACTTTTATAATAACATAACATGCACTGGTGAGAAAAATCTCAAACTGATTGTGCATCTATATATATTTAGGTGCATTATCAATATGTGATTGTCTGCTTGCTTGATTGTGAAACTGACGAGTTTGGTTTCTTCTTGCACCGAAAATAAATAAACTTTGTAGTAAATGACAACGAATATTGATGCAAAATGACATAAAAGAGAGTAGTATATCACTTATTATCATAGATGAGTGGAAGAATGGCCAGTAGTAGTACGGAACTGAGCTCCAATCTCATGGCTCTGCCTTGTGAATATACTCTCGAGTCAAACATGTCCACCAACTTAAAACAGTTCCAATGCTGTGGCTCAGAACCACCTCTAGTCCACATTAGTTTAGGAATTTGCTGTGAACCTGGATTTCAACTTCATGCTTTTAGATTACAACATATTCAATCTATGATTAAACTCTTAATCTCTCACTAACTCGTAATACACCTATTACAAAGACCTTAATTCATGACTAACTCTAGTCACGATACAAACACAGGGTTTATGGTTTTACATAGGGATTCCTAAGCGACGCTTCTAGCTAAGCTATTTAGGAATTAATGGAGGGTTAATGTGGACTAGAGATGGTTCTGAACCACTCCTTTGAAACAGTTTGAAGTTGGTGGACATGTTTGACTGCAAGCCTCGAGAGTATATCGACCAGGACCACACAAGGCAGAGCCATGATCTTGGAGCTCGATTCCATTGTATTGTCCATTCTTCAACTGCTTAATTTGTGATTGAGAACAGAGAGCGAGAGAGATCAAAATTGTGACGAGCCTTCATTGACTTTCTAAAACACATGCCAAGCACCTTCCTTTATTGACTTAATTAAAATAAATATATGAAAGCTTAGTAGGTTAGAAGACATATATTTTACTAATTTATTACTCGCTCTGCTTCGATATAGATGACATATTTCGTTTGTCGAGCGTCAATTCAAGTGAACTTTGAAACAACCGATTTCGATATTATAAAACTATAAAAGTACTATAACATCTAATATTTTTCATGTTAATATGATTAAAAAAATATATTTTAAAATATTGGTCAAACTTAATGCAATTTAATTCTCCCCTAAACAAGACTATTTAATGACTAAATTGTGGATGCTATTGTTATTGTTATGAGAAGTTTTGGACTTTTAAACTTGGTGTAGCTAAAGGAGGGTGAATGGGAAGTGAAAGAAAAATAAAATATTTGAGTTTCAAAGGGACATTATTCCATATTGGAGGAAGAAAAGACTTTTGATGGGTATATATACAATTGTTCTTCTTCTAACTCTTAAAGAGTTAAAAAGAAGGCAAGCCTCGCCCATCGTGTCGCTCACCCGACCCTGGGCTTCGGCTTCAGCTTCAAATGATTGATTGATTAATGTCAAATGGTCTATAAATATGCCTTGAATCCCATAATCTTTATGTACTAAATTTTCTGATTATCTTTTTCTTCTTTTGCACAATATTTTTTAGTGTGTTTTACGACCATTGAGTGGTTCGAAGTTTACCAGAGTTTTTGGTACCAATACACTGGTGAGTTAAATCATTCTATCATAGAAGGATATATTCCAGCACCTCGGGTACTTGAGGAGAATAATTTCCTTAAGGATACACTGTGTATTCAGTGCGCTCGATTTATTACTATACTGTTTTTCAAGAATTTATTTCGTCAAACTGGTTCTACTAACTTTCTATTTCTGTTTCTATTTCAGGAAGTTTATTTTTTATTGGTTATTACAGCAATACAAATTAAATAACAATGTTAAGGAAATTAATTTATTATATTCTTTATTCTGTTTGTGGATTAAAACATGTATGGTTTTCTACTCCTTCTGAAATTTACTATTCTGATTTGAAGATATAAAAACTTCATCAGAGTATTGAAATTCAGAAAACGATTTGAAGAACATAAAAACTTTATCGTTTTTTGTGAAACAGTATATAAAAACTTATGTTTTAATTTATCATACGTATTGTTTATTGTTAATTACAACATTTTTTACTGTTCTGATTTTGCTATTAATTAAACTCTCCAGTTGTTGACAGTGAAAAAATGGCAATTGATAACGTAAATTCTTCTTCGATTGTTGCGGCAACGACGATAGCCTCGTCAAGCCGGACTGTTGTTCCACCGAGCGAGAAATCGGGGAAATCTTCTGGAGCCAACTTCAAAGAATGGCAGCAAAGGGTGTTCTTCTTACTTACCACACCTAGTATGCGAAATTTCACTAGTAAAGAACCTCTAGTGCTTGCTGCAGACATGCCAGACAACGAGAAATTCATGATTGTTGAGGTGTAAAAACATGCAAATTTTCTTTGCAAAGGCTATATCTTAAGCGCTTTAGAGGATGACTTGTATAATGTGTACAATGTGATGAATACTTCGAAAGAATGATGGGACACACTTGAGAAGAAGTACAATACTGAAGATGCATGCTTGAAGATGTTCGTGGCTGCCAAGTTTCTAGACTATAAAATGATAGACAACATAACGGTTAGAACCCAAGTTCAGGAGCTTCAACATATTTTTCATGACCTTATTGCTGAATGTATGGTCGTTAATGAAGCATTTCAAATGGTTGCAACGATTGAAAAAGTGCCTCCTTCATGGAGGGATTTCAAGAATTATGTTAAGCACAAGCGCAAAGAAATGAAGTTGCAAGATCTTGTGATTCGCCTCAAGATTGAGAAAGACAACAAAACGGCCGAGAAGAAGTCTCGTGAAAATTCAACGATCATGGGAGCTAATATCGTTGAGGAGTCTTCTCTAAAAAGTAAGAAGAGGAAGAGGTCTTTTGGACAGACTAAGGAGCATAACAAAAAGAAATTCAAGGGTAATTGCTACAATTGTGGAATAGTTGGTCACAAAGACCCTGATTTTCGTCTCCCAAAAAAGGAAAAGAAGGGGGGACATGCCAACATAGTGGAGAAGAATGATTACATTGATAATCTATGTGCAATGCTTTCGGAATGCAACGTAGTTGGAAATCTGAAGGAGTGGCGGATTCACTCTGGAGCCACTCGACATGTTTGTGCTGTCAAAGAAGCATTTGCGACTTAGTCTACTACTGGTCCCGAAGAATATCTTTCAATGGGAAATAATGCAACAACCAAGAAGGTTATGGGAAGATATTCCTGAAGACACTTCTGGCAAGGTGTTAACGCTCAACAACGTTCTTCGTGCCACTATTAGGAAGAATTTAATTTCTACTTCCTTAGTTGTGAAGAATGGATTCAAATGTGTATCTTTTTTTAATAAAGTTGTTGTAAGCAAGAATGAGCTGTATGTTGGAAAAGGCTAACTCATAGAGGGCCCTTTCAAACTCAATGTAATAGTTGTTGACAGTATGAATAAAATTTCAGCTATTTCTTATTTATTGGAGTCAAATAATTTATGGCATATTCGATTAGTATATGTCAATTACAAAACTTTGCAGAAGTTAAGTAATTTAGAAGTATTGCCTAAATTATAGTGTAATAAAATCAAAGTTTGTAAAATATCCTCATGTCTGTTGAAAAAAATTCAAGTCCTTTAAACATAATTCATACTGACATTTGTGATATGAAGTTGACACCATCTCGAGGTGAAAAAAAGTATTTTATTACTTTTATTGACGATTGCACTTGATATTGTTATGTTTATTTACTTAATAGTAAGGATAAAGCAATTGAAGTATTTGAGCAATACAAGAATGAAGTGAAGAATAAATGGAATAATAAGATCAAAATGATTAGAAGTGATATGGGTAGAGAATATGAATCCCCGTTTGCACAAATATGCTCGGAATATGGAATAATCCATCAAACTACTCCATCTTACACACCTCAATCCAAGGGAATTGCGGAAAGGAAAAATTGAACATTAAAGGAAATGATGAATTCTTTATTAATAAGTCCTGGATTACCTCAGAGTTTATGAGGGAAAGCTATAGCTAACCGAATACTCAACAGAGTACCCCACATCAAAACGCAATCTATTCTATATGAAAAATGGAAAGGAAGAAAATCCAACTTGAATTATTTTAAAGTGTGGGGGTGTCTAGCAAAGGTACAAGTTTCTTTACCTAAAAGGGTTAAAATCGGGCGAAAAACTGTATATTGTGTTTTTATTGGATATGCTACAAATAGTAAAGCATGTCGATTTTTGGTTCATAAATCCGATAATCCCGAAATTCATGTTAATACGATAATAGAATTGAATAATGCTGAATTCTTTGAAAGCATCTATCCGTATAAAACTGAATGTGAGTCGTTAAGTGAAAGACCTAAACGGCCTCGAGAAGAACCAAAGGAAATACCTCAAGTGTAGAAGATCCAAGGCGTAGAAAAAATTCAAAGAACATCTACTTCCTTTGGACCAGATTTGGTGACATTGTTGCTTTAAAATGAGCCTCAGGCGTTTAAAGCAGCTATGTCATCTTCTGATTTAGTGTTTTGGAAAGAGACAATCAATAGTGAGATTTAATCAATTTTGGATAACCATGCATGAGAATTGGTTGATCTTCCTCTAGGAAATAAGTCGTTAGGTTCGAAATGGATCTTTAAACGGAAAATGAAAGCTGATGGCACTATTGACAAATATAAAGCAAGACTTGTTGTCAAAGGTCATAGACAAAAGGAAGGCCTCGATTACTTTGACAGTTACTCGCCAGTAATGAGGATAACATCTATTAGGGTATGAGTGGAACTAACGACCATGTATTGTCTTGAAATCCATCTAATTAATGTTAAAACAGCTTTCTTAAATAGATAATTGGAGTAAGAAATTTACATGGAACAACCTTGAGGGTTTTGTGGTTCCTGATAAAGACAAGAAAATGTGTGTCATGCCCTAAAACCATGTGATCGGCACCCAGTAATCTACCCGATCCGAGTGAACCATCCCATAAATTAATATTCATTTATATGACTAATAGGGGAGATGAAAGCCTCTTCGATACAATCATCTTAAGATATAATCCAAATCATAAAAAAAATATCTTTAAGCAACTATTTTACTCTGAAAGAAAACTTCAAAAAGGTAAAAGAAAGTTTCATTCATGCATTCCATATGAGTAACCAAAGGATTACAACCCAAAATGAATATTACTATTGCCTATGGAATCTCTATGACATAAAATGACACAATCAACCAAGGCATAACCGGTGGCTCAAAAGAATGATAATATAATAAAGTCCTCCACGGGTGAGAGGGTGGAGTCTCACCAAAAGTATCAGCACGAAATGCAGAGCTGCGCTATCAGCGCGGTGCAAGCTGCTCAGGTCAAGTCCCTGAAAACAGAAATGGAAATGTGGCCGAAAGTCCTAAGCTCCACATGCCCAGTACGAATCATGAACCGTTTTCCAACAAAAATATAGGACAAGCCTTAAGGAGTTGTATGATATTAAATAACAATAGATATAAGAAGGAAGCATTTATATTAATTAACAATTTAGAAAATAAAATAAAATAATAAGATAAAACATATTTCAATGTCTTCCTTTAGCGTTGACCTTAACAAAATCATGTTAAATTTTTTATATTTACCGGGAGCACTAAACCATCACCGACACGAGGAAAGGTCAACTAGGTTATATACCTAGCGGCAAGTATCATATACCCTACTTGCTCATGTCGTCTTATCGTGGTGCCGCACGAATCGACTCAGCCGTGCTAATAAAATAGCACAATTGTACCCCCAATGGGAAGTACTCTGCTGTAGTCCCAAACTGTAAGGTAGGTTCTACGCCTACACTGACACGTGTAGTTTCATGACCTAATGAGGAAAAATATCCAAGGTAAATCTCTGTGAACTTAAGTAACTCTTAAAACCTTTATATTTATCAATGATGATATCCATTGCCAGATCAACTATTTGAAAATAGTTAAATCCAAAATATTTCACAAATAATGTATTTGCATTAACAAAAAAATACTACAAGTGCTATTCTCATTTGTTTAGTTTTAAGATTTGAATAACATTTCAAGAAAATAATATTCACAGCACTCAAATCATTTATGATGCAAGAAATGGTACAATCCCAACTCGCTCGTCCTCACAAGATAGGACTCACATTTAGAAACTTAATTTAATCGTGTTTCGATATGAGTTTAGAGAAAAGCTCCGAAGGTAATAAGTTTCAACGTACCTCAAATCTCTTTCAACCTTACCCCAAATGATCTGATAATGCCGACAAGTCACAATCTACACATACAAACTCAGATAATTCAATAACGCATCACAACAATACCAACTAACCCAACTAAGTGTCTAACACTTCAAGTCCAATTTCATAAGTTTAGGAAAAAATCGCATTAATCATTTGAAGGCAAATCCTTGAATTTTAACTTCAAACCCTTCATTAACCATATTATGGGATTTAGTCGTTCCACTAGAAGCTCAAAATAACATTATTCAAATAAGACCCAATACTATTCATCATCCTTACCAACCAACCCTTATAGGGTTTCATGATTAGATGTTTACATAAAATTCTACCTTCATAAATACACCCTACTACGTCCATGGAGTATAATACATGTGAAGAGATTACCTCTTTTTCAAACCCTAAAATTTTTAAGATTTGAGTTCTTGAAGTGTCTTTGGGAATTTTCTTCAAAGATGTATGAATTCCATGAGGTTGGAGGGTTAAGAAATGTATAAATAAATCAAATCTACCAATGATAGGCACTTACTTCTCTCTAGACTTCCAATAACTAAGTCCCAAATAATTAGAATATCTTATCCCGTAAAGCATTAAAATGCTTCAGTTGTTGGGATGCGGGGACAGGCGCGACGCGCCACTATCGCGCGACCTATCCCATTTTCCGAAAAATGCGGACGCCGACTTTGACGCTACCCCGGCAGTTCACTGCCTTTGCAAGCTCTAACTTTCCTTGGACCTCTTTCTTTTGACTTCTCATTTTATATTCAAATGAGTTCCATTATCAAGCTACTAAATTTTTCTTAATTTCCATTCCTTTGTTCTTTTTTTATTTCCATTTAATGCTCTTGTCTCCTTGTCCCCTTAGTCATGGACAACCCTTAGTTTCTTACTTATCCAATAATATATTTTTATTAATTAATCACATGTAGTTCGGTTTAATTAACTTACATCCTTTATCTCGAAATTAGCTCGAATTAATTATAAAAATTTTCGGGGCTTTACATTCTTCCTCACATAAAAACATTCGTCCTCGAATGTAATTCCTTGATCGTGTTAAAGTCCAAAAAAATGATCTCCAAGCATTTCCAAGACTTTCCCTACTTCTCAATTCTTAAAGCTGTGAAATTTGACTAACTCTCCAAATTTTTAAAAATTTCATCAGAGTTTCCCTTGTTTATAGGCATATCCAAAAAATTTTAACTCAATAGCGAGCCACAATAATACAATATAAAAATGCCACACACGGCTTTACCCATCACAATTACATCAATAAATGCCTCCACGGCTCCATATACCTCAAAACAAAATCGTATAGCCTCTTTTGGAATCATAACAATAACATCTATTACCATGAGGCAAGTCTAACAACTATGGGGAATACATTAATCAATTACATCAGGAAATTATTTCGAATCCCAACTCATAAGTAAGATAAATATATTGCTTACTCGTTCCATGGAACTACAACATGATAAACTCCAAACTCGAATTTTCAGGGAAATAATCATACCTGAAGTCGCGAACAACTGAGGGTATCGGATCTTCATATCCTCCTCGTCCTCCCAAGTAGCCTCTTCGATTACGCCATAACACTTTAACTGAAGCTATGTCTTTTTTCCTCAACATACATACTTGCCTATCAAGAATCTCAACTGGTTCTTCTTCATAAGTTAAGCCGTCATTTATTTCTACTTCCTCCGATGAGATGATGTGAGCAGGATCGATCATATACCTCCGTAGCATCGACACATGAAAAACAGGATGAACCAAAGTCATCGATACATGCAACTCTAGCTTGTAGGCTACTTCACCAATCCTTTTCAAGATTCGATATTGACCAATGAATCTA
Source organism: Nicotiana glauca (assembly GCA_026770625.1). Classification (NCBI taxonomy): domain Eukaryota; kingdom Viridiplantae; phylum Streptophyta; class Magnoliopsida; order Solanales; family Solanaceae; genus Nicotiana; species Nicotiana glauca. The sequence goes on from MU691381.1 coordinate 19,298, forward strand.
GGATTTAGCTTGCCCTTCTTCCCAAGTCTCATAATGCCCTTCACTGGCGATACTTTTAATAACACTTGATCACCCTCTTTAAACTCCAGCTTACGTCGACGTACATTTGTATAAAAATTTTGTCGGCTCTGAGAAGTCTTAAGCCGTTGTTGAATCAAAGTCACCTTCTCCATGGCATTGTGTACAAGATCGGGACCAAGTAGTCCCACCTCACTTGGCTCAAACCATTCGATAGGTGACCTACAATGTCGTTCGTACAAATCCTCATATGGAGCCATCTGGATACTAGCTTGATAGCTATATTTTAGGCAAATTCAATCAGAGGTAAGTGTTAATCCCAATTCCCACCAAAATCAAGCACACAAGCTCGCAACATATCCTTAAGCGTCTGAAAAGTCCTCTCAGCCTGCCCGTTAGTCTACGGATGAAAAGCGGTACTCAAATTGACATTTGTACCCAATCCTTTTTGAAAGGACTACCAAAAATAAGTAGTAAACTGGACCCCTCTATTAGATATAATGGAAACTGGAATACCTTGAAGTCTGAAAATATCTTTCAAGTACAACTTAGCATACTGAGGTGTCGTGTCAGTCATCTTTACTAATAAGAAATGCGCCGACTTTGTAAGTCGGTCTACAATAACCTAAATAGAGTCATGCTTCAAGCGACTGCGAGGCAAACCTACAAAAAAGTCCATATTAATCATCTCCTACTTCCAAAGTGGAATCTCAATATTCTGATCCAACTCTCCAGGTCTTTGATGCTTAGCCTTTTACTTGCTGGAAATTTAAACATTTAGCCACGAAGTCCGAAACATTTTCCTTTATCCGTTTCCACCAATAGATCTCCCGCAAGTCTTTATACATTTTTATGGACCCTGGATGTATAGAATATCTTGAACTGTGTGCCTCAGCTATAATTTCATAACAAACCTATCGACATCTGGCACGCACAAGCGACCGTTCATCTTCAACACCCCATCTTCGTCAAGAGAAAATGCAAGGATATCCTTAGATTGTACACCATTTCGAATTTTCACCAAATTTGGATCTTCAAATTGCTTAGCCATGACACACTCAATAAGAGAGGAACGTGTTGTGGCACAGGTGGAAAGCTTTTTATTTATCGGTAAATGTGCCAAGGTACCTCCTGATTTTTGGCTTAGCGCGTTGGCTACCACATTCGCCTTTCTCAGATGGTAATGATTGCTTAAATCATAATCCTTTAAAATTTCTAACCATCTCCTTTGCCTCAAGTCTAATTCCCTCTGCTTGAATATATATTGTAAGATTTTATGGTCGGTGTATACTTCACAGTGCTCACCGTACAAGTATTGCCGCCATATTTTCAAAGCAAGAACAACCCTGGCAAGTTCCAAGTCATGGATCGGATAGTTCTTCTCATGGGTCTTCAACTGCCTAGAAGCATAAGCGATAACCTTACCTTTCTGTATCAAAACACACCCTAACCCAACTCTGGAGGCATCACAGTACACCACAAAGTACCCCAAACTTATTGGCAACGCCAACACCGGTGCCGTAGTCAATATACCTTTAAATTATTGAAAACTTCTCTCACAAGCATCCGACCACTGAAACTTTTCTTCTTTCTGCGCCAACTTGGTTAACGGAGATGAAAGAGTAGAAAATCCTTCAACAAACCGCCGATAGTAGCCCGCTAATCACAAGAAACTACGAATCTCTATTGGTGTAGTTAGTCTAGGCCAACTCTTAACTGCTTCAATCTTTTGAGGATGAAACTTAATACCTTCGCAAGATACCACATGATCCAAGAATGCCACGGATTCGAGCCAAAATTCACACTTATAGACTGTGGTGAACCAGATGGACCTCTGCTGCTCTGCCTTTGCCTAAACTAGGCAATGTACTAAAAGTGCCAAAAGTACGGACCTTTTTGTTTTGCTCCCTGTTGGCCCTCTCCTCCTGATGAATCCTTTCGAGATACATTGCTAGATTCACAAAGTCAGTAAAGGTCGTATTCCTTCTCCTACTAGCTGTATCTTTTCGGATGCCCCGAATACAGCCACAAGTAAAGTGATCAATCTTCTCATCCTCGGTGGGGATGAGATGGGGAGCATAGCGAGATAACTTCTCAAATTTGATGCTATACTCTAGGACAGTCATGGTATCCTGCTTTAAGATCTTAAATAATATTGCAAGGGCGGCTCTCACTCCCGGTGGTAACCACTTCTTAATGAATATCTTCTTAAACTACACCCAAACCATTGGAAGTGCATCCCCCAGTCTACTTTTCTCTAGCCCTTTGAACCAAAGGTCAGGAATATCTTTCAACTGGTAGGCTGGCAATCAAACCACCCGATAGTCTTTAACTCCTAACAAAGTAGTAGCTTTCTCAACCTCCTCCAAGAAGTCCTGAGGGTCTACAGTAGGATCTGTACTAGTGAAAATTGGCGGCTCAAGTCTCACAAGTTTCATTGCCAACTACGCCATTTCCTCAACCATTGGCGCTCTCATCCCTCCTTGTTGGAGTGCCTAGATACCCATTTGAAGGTTCTGTTGAGTCTGCATAGCTATGAGATCAACAAAAGTCTTCATAGTAGCTCTAATATCAGTGAGGGTCTTTTCCAAGTGATTTGGTTCTGGAGGTGTCACGACCCTAGTTCGCCCTCCGTGAACATGTCGTGATGGCACCTAGTCCCTACGAGTAGGTAAGCCTAAAAATGCAAAAAAAACAACATAACTTGCGTAAAATAAATAATCAAAACTGAACAACTAGAAGAAAAGAAACTATATATAAATGTCGCTTGGCATATACAACTCAATAACGCGAAAGTCTACAATATCACCCCAAAACCCGGAAACTCACGGGAACACAAGCTAATAGAATGTAATACATTGCTCTAACTCCAGAATATCTAAAACAGCAGTACTAAAGGGAATCTAACTACTAAAGCTAGAATAAGATAGAGACTCCTGGTCTGCGGACGCGGCAGATGTATCTCGAAGTCTTTGCTTGTGACGACCCGACCCGACCCGTCGTCTCATGAGTTACTTCCCCGTTGTTCCCATTTTCTACTTCCTTATGTTTTATTATCGGTATTGGGTGCGTTAGAATTAATTTGAAGTGGTTTTGATAAGAAATGAGACATTTAGTCTCTTTAAGGAAGGCTTAGTTTGAAAAAGTCAATCGGAAGTTGACTTGTGTGTTAGAGGGATCGGATATGAATTCCGATGGTTCAGTTAGCTTTGGGAGATTATTTGTGACTTAGGAGCATGATCGGGAGTAGTTTTGGAGGTCCGGTGTAGATTTATGCTTAAATTAGCGAAATTAGTATTTTTGCGATTTCCGGTTGATAGGTGATATTTTGATCCAAGGGTCGGAATAGAATTTCGAGAGTTGTTGTAGCTTCATTAAGTGATTTGGGATGTGTGTGCAAAATTTCAGGTCATTCAAACGTGGTTTGTTTGGGATTTTGATCGAATGTGTATTTTGAAAGTTTTAGAAGAACTTAGGCTTGAATTTGATGTAATTCAATGATTTTACTATTAGTTGAAGCATTTTGATGATTGGAACAAGTTTGGATGATGTTTTAAGATATGTTGGTGCTTTTGGTTGAGGTCTCGGGGGCCTCGGGGTGATTTCAGATGGTTAACGGGAATTTTTGAATTTGGAAAATGCTGCAGAAATGCAGCAGTCAGTGCAGAGCCATTTTGCTCTATGCGATCGCATAGCACATGGGCTATGATCTCATAGAAGGAATAAGGGAGGCCGGATTTTTTTTCTATGCGATTGCATGAAGAGAGTTGCGATCGCATAATGTTGGGAAGTTGTTCATTGCGATCGCGTGAGGGAGGCCGCGATCACATAGGAGGAAATGGTGAAGCTCTGCGATCGCAAGAGGCCTGTTACGATCGCATAGAGCATTTTTGGAAGCCTGGAATTTTTGGTTTATGCGATCGCAGGGGCTCGGTTGCGATCGCATAGAGTTAGCTATAATGATATGGGTAGAATGTTAAAAACGTTTCATCCGCGAATCCAACCCATTTTTCCACCATTTTTGGACATTTTTGAGAGCTTTTGGACGGGGATTGAAGAGAGTTTCAACTGGGATCGATTAGAGGTAAGTTTTATGAGTTAAATACATGATTTTATTGAAGAATCATCCTTGAAATTCATGAGAATATAGCCAAATTGTAAGAAATTAGGGCTTGAGATTAAAATTCTAAATTTGGGATTTGAGGGGCCATTTGTGGTCCTATTTGAGAGGTTTTTGTATGTATAGACTCGTGGCAAGATAAGGAACCCGATGATGTAAAAATTTATGAGTTTCGAGATATGGGCCCGGGGCTAGGGTTTTGTCAAATTAGTGAATTTTGATATTTTTCAATTGCTTTTGATTGGGAATTGTCTCTTCAGTATAATGTGACATATTCGTTGTGATTTAAGGCAGATTCGTCGCGCGAGGAAGACAATTCGAGAGGCAAGGGCATAGCGAGCTAGACTTTTGGCCGTCTAGAGGTGAGTAATAATTTTAAATGATGTCTTGAGGGTTTGAAACCCCAAATTGCACAACGTAGTGCTATGTTAAGGTGAGACGCGCGCTGCATGACGAGCGCGGGGTCATTTACTATTGGGGATCGTGACTTGGTCCATCCTAGTTGATGTTTTACCGCGTATTTGACTAAGACTTGTTGTTTTTCACCATGACTTGGGCTTATCGCCATACTTATGCTTAGTGCTGACTATTTGAAATCCTTTGTGAACTCCCATCACTGTTTCCTCACCATTTGAAAAATTACTTGAACTCAGTCCAATTGAATTATACCGTTTCATGAACTCAGCTATATGTTTACTCAAATTTCAGATTTAAATGATATTTGAACTGATGTTTGAGCTGAGCACTATTGTTTTACTGTTGCCCAAGGGGCTTATGATTGTTTTGGACTGATTGAGGCCGAGGGCCATAGATGAGGATATGTTGAGTGATGTGAGGAAGCTTTCAGGCCTCGAGTATTATGTGAGGAGGCTTTCAGGCCTCGAGTGTAATGTGAGAAGGCTTTCAGGCCTTATGATATAGCGCTTGGGCTGTAGGAGCCCCTCCGGAGTCTGCACCCCCACAGTGAGCGCGGTTACCCATGTGATTTGAGAGTGAGCCCGAGGGGCTGATGTTGTACTGATTGACTGATACGCAGCCCGCGGGGCTGATACTATACTAAGAGTTTGATATTGAGCCGAGGGGCAGGTTTCTTATTATTTCTCACTTGTTGCAATTATTTATCTTCACTGTTTTAAAAGAGAATTATCTGATACTTCACGGTTCTTATTGTTTAACTAATTTTAAAGCTTGAGATAGCGTTATTTGTGCCTTTATGAGATTTCATGCTCTCAGTCATTATTTATCTTTATTACTCACTGGGTCGGAGTACTCACATTACTCTCTGCACCGTGTGTGCAGACACATCCAATTGGACAGAACATAGAAATCTATATTACAACCTTGAAATAAAACAGATTTTAAAAATAAAAACAAAAGCTAACTACCACAATTCCCTTCTAGTTGGAAGAGGAATAGCTTCCCAATTAGTCAACTTGGCTCTGGATCCAACAAATTGTACATCCATC
>MDKF010166234.1:0-18486 GCA_026770625.1 Nicotiana glauca
GTTATGGATAAACATTACTCTTAGTATAAGATTATCCATATCGGATATAGTAGCAGCTTACACACCAACTTGTAGCAGCTTACACAGCAGCTTGGAGTAGCAGCTTACACAACAGGTTGTAGTAGCAGCTTACACAGCAGCTTGTAGTAGCAGCTTCCTTTCTTCTATAAATAGAAGAATTTTCAGTTCATTATGTGCATCAGTTTGAATTCAAATAATATATCAATTTCTCTCTATACTTGTCTTTACTTTACAGTCTTTATTTCATAACATCAAGAAAATTATATCAAATTTATTAATTTAAATGAAATTTCTAGTAATTTCCCCTTACCTTAGCCGGCTCTTAGCAAAGTTTTTAGTCCACCCCAGCAAATTTGTCTTTTAGCCCGTTAGGCCAAAATGCACAAATCAACTTATTTGAAGCACTTTTTTCCAAAAGTATTTTTCTCAAAAATATTTTTGGTGAGAAATAATTTGTGTTTGACTAATTAGTTTGACAAGTACTTCTGAGAAGCAATTAGTGTTTGGCCAAGCTGTTAAAATTGCTTCTAAGTGTATTTTTCTCAAAAGTGCTTTTGGAGAGAAGCTACTTTTTTTCTGCTTCTCCAAAACTGCTTCTGTTTCTCCTCAAAATCACTTTTTTTTCCTTCCAGAAACTTGGCCAAACACCTTAATTTTTGGCCAAAAGTGCTTTTAAAAAAAAAAATACTTTTGGCCAAAAATAAACTTAGCCAAACAGGCTAAAATTTATCTTTAAAACAATAAGTTTGAACTAATCAACAGTTCCACTTCAATTATTGATGTTAGGAATTAGGATAAACGAAGTAAATGAGTTTTAAAACTAATTAAATCTACTATTTACTTTTATTCTTAAAGCACGTTTGGCTTGCTGATTTAGAGTAGCTGATAAGCATTAGGTGTTGAAAAATATTTTTAAGTGCTGAAACTGATTTAAAAAATAAGCAATTACGTGTTTGGATAAAAATGCTGAAATTAATAATATGCAGCTGAAGAACTGGATATACGAAGAGTTTTGTTTTAAAAAGAAGTATTTTAGGGATATAATAGCAAAATAGTTTGGTTAAACTTAAAGTGCTTATAAGCTGAAATTTGATAAGTTGTGGGAGACCAACTTATGGCTTTTGGCTTATTTTTGGCTTATTTTTGACTTATAAGTACTTTTAATTTACCAAACGCGTAAATAATCCAAAAAGTATTTATAAGCCAGTTTGACCAGCTTATAAGCTTAGCCAAACACCCTCTTAGTTAATTATTATATATAGCTCCATCAATCCTGGCCACACCACCCAACTAATTACCTTCAACACGAAGAAGCATCCCAGGATTTGGCCAAATATAGTAGCTTTTGTACAAACTTATTATTTTTCTTAAGAAACTCATTAAATATGAATAAATTATTAATTTACAATCCAATAATTTAAAAGAACTAGAATTCTAAATCCATATGTTTTAAATCCTAGCCATGATACTTGATTTCGTCTTCTTCTCATCTATCTCTCGTATATTTCTACCATAATTATACTTCTTCAACTTTTGCCTCACAAAAATGCCAAATTCATTAATTAACCTATTTGTATGGGTCAGAATCCAACCCCACGATAATTAACAAAGTTAATCCCGTCCTAAGTTAATTCATGATTAATAAGTGGTACGACCACTCAGAATTAATGGTACTTAACCCTTATCTGATTCGATCAGCAAGGCCACGACCCACCCGCCATCATGAAGGCGAAACCCCAACGTGGTCACGGCCACTTATTGCCAGCTCACGAAGCTCACAGCTATAAATACCAAGAGAGGAAACCCTAGAAAGGATGCTTCTTCTTGGCCACTATTCAGGAAAGGGAGAAAAGACACAACGATACCCATATTATGGGAAAGTGGAACACCATTGTAAGGCTCTGAACCTCTTCATGGAGAGGCAGACCAAATCACTACTATCAATAAAGGCTTTTAATGATTCTCCTCTTAATTCTGAGTACTTATTTTCGCTTCCTTCATTTGGTTCAATGGATTATTACAGTTTGCTATGATTTGTCCGTGATTTATTTATATTGTTTTACACTCATAAGGTAGATGATAACTTTTGAGAAAATAATTTGGCACCGTCTGTGGGAATGTCCTAGCAAAATCGCGTAGTTCTTCCCTGGACCAAAAGGAAAGAAACGCCGGAAAAGGAGAAAAACAACCCAGCTCAAACAAGCCAAAGCGGCATATCGGACAAGGAGAACTCGAAGATCTCAAATCAAGATCCAAGTCCTCTCTCTCTCTGATATCGGATAGTGCAAACAAGAAGAAGAAGTCCATCCTAAGGGAGGATCTCTGTAAGGCATCTCCCGCATTCCTAATACGGGCTCCGGCCAGAAACTGGCACGGAGATATCTCAAGCCGAGAGTTGCCTCAAGACAGCCTACATACCCCGATCGAGAAGACAACGTATAAGCTGCACAAGGTCTCGAATCAAAACCGAGCTTCAGCACTCAATACCCATAACGTGGGACTCAGGCTATGCGCCTCCGCTATCAAAATTAAAAAATTTCAACAACAGTTGAACTAGGACTCAGGCTATGCGCCCTCGCCATCAAATCACGGCTATGCGCCCTCGCCAGTAAGTTCAACTACGGTTGAATTAAGACTCAGGCTATGTGCCTTCACAATCAAAATTTACAAAGTTCAACAACAGTTGAACTGGGACTCAGGCTATGCGCCTTCGCCATTAAATCAAGGCTATGCGCCTTTGCCAGTAAATTCAACTACGGTTGAACCAAGACTCAGGCTATGCGCCTTCGCCATCAAAATTGAAAAAGTTCAATAAGAGTTGAACTGGGGCTCAGGCTATGCGCCTTCGCCATTAAATCAAGGCTATGCGCCTTCGCCAGTAAATTCAACTACGGTTGAACTGGGACTCAGGCTATGCGCCCTCGCCATCAAATCAAGGCTATGCGCCTTCGCCAGTAAATTCAGCTACGGTTGAACCAAGACTCAGGCTATGCGCCTTCGCCATCAAAATTGACAAAGTTCAACAACAGTTGAACTGGGACTCAGGCTATGCGCCTTCGCCATCAAAATTGACAAAGTTCAACAACAGTTGAACTGGGGCTCAGGCTATGCGCATTCACCATTAAATCAAGGCTATGCGCCTTTGCCAGTAAATTCAACTACGGTTGAACTGGGACTCAGGCTATGCGCCATCGCCATCAAATCAAGGCTATAAGCCTTCGCTTGTAAATTCAACTACGGTTGAACCAAGACTCAGGCTATACGCCTCCACTATCAAAATTAACAAAGTTCAACAACAGTTGAACTGGGACTTAGGCTATGCGCCTTCACCATTAAATCAAGGCTATGCGTCTTCGCTAGTAAATTCAACTACAGTTGAACCAAGACTCAGGCTATGCGCCTTCGCCATCAAAATTAACAAAGTTCAACAACTGTTGAACTGGGACTCAGGTTATGCGCCTTCGCTATCAAATCAAGGCGATGCGTCTTCGCTAGTAAGTTTAACTACGGTTGAACCAAGACTCAGGCTATGCACCTTCGCCATCAAAATTGACAAAGTTCAACAACAGTTGAACTGGGACTCAGGCTATGCGCCTTCGCCAGTAAATTCAACTACGGTTGAACTGGGACTCAGGCTATGCACCTTCGCCATCAAATCAAGGCTATATGCCTTCGCTAGTAAGTTCAACTACGGTTGAACCAAGACTCAGGCTACGCGCCTTCACCATCAAATCCAACGAGTTCGACCTCGCTCGAACCATAAGGCTAGACGCCTTCGACCTCAAATCTAACAAGTTTAACCACAGTTGAACCATGACTCGGACCAAGCGCCTTCATCATTGAACTCAGCAAAACCTAACCTCCAACGAATCGAGGCGCAGATTAGGCACCCTCGCCATTCAAGTAAGTACTCCCAACTCGAACTAAGATTAGGGATACGTAAAGTCCGGCCCCGGTCAAACTACAAGGCCGTATTTTTTATCATCACGGCTGGCAGTTCGACCGCGCCCGAACTGGGACTAAGGCTAAGTGCCACTATAGCCAAGCAACGGCTCCGACTCGCTCATCCCGAGTCGAAGAAGAAATGTCGTCAACAATCAAAAACTAACATGCCTACCAGAGTCAAACTCAAAGGCAAATCATCCCTTCGAACGCATGCAAAGAAAATCTAAGGGGGGAAAAAGGGAGGTACAAAACAAATACAAGCCAAATAATGGAAAGGAGGTTTCATTTATCAACAAAGTTAATTGCGGGGCATCCCCGCTTACACCCGGCCAAGGCCGGTCTGTACAAGGAAAAAGAAGGAGAAAAAACAAGAAACACCTAAATGCCAAATGACGAAAGAGACAAGAAAAATGCATAACATCTTTTTACTCGGCGCCATCCGCACCACCATCTGCACCATCGTCAGCCTCTGGCGTCGCTGCGACAAAACCACAGTCGGTACAGGCCTCACGAGCCATTTGACGTGCTCCCTCAAAAGCAGCTTCGGTCATGATGCCGGCCTCCCACAAATTCTTATATACATCACATTGGGCCTCAGCAAAGACCAGAATTCGGGAGCCTGGCAGGAAGAAGCGGCTTGGTCCCGTAGGCATTGGTTCTCTTTTTCTAAGGTCGTGATCCGGTCCGCCATGACTTGGGAGTCCTACTCAAAGACACCGATCCGGTCCTCGAGAACCACTTCTCTAAAGGCCACAGCAGCCCTCTCCGACTCCCGCTGGGACTCGTACACGCGGATAGCTTCCTTCAATGCCCCAACCCTCAACGAGGCATCCCTCACCTGAAGCTTTAAGACTGCGACTTCACCCTCCAACACAGTCACTTTCCCGATCCATGCCGCAGCGGCCTCTGCCGCCTTAGCCTGGCCCTGGCGCTCACACTCAGCTGCAGCCCTCTTTCCCGCCTCGAGCTCCTCATTCTTCCGACGGAGCTGCTCCTCGAGTGCACTCGTTCTTCCAAGTATTTGTTGCATCTGAAGCTCCCGCCTCACCAATTCCCCGACCAAGGCTCGGCTACGGGGATCATTCCTCAAGTGTGCGCACATCTCTCGGCACCGATCTCGGTAGCGGCGGTACTTCTCCAGCGCCCGCAAAAATATCCCCGAGCGGACGTTGGCCCGATGGATGCTCTCCACCTCCAACAAATAAGACTGCAAAGCAAAGACAACGATTAAGATAAAGAACAAACTAAGGCAAAGAAGAAGCGAACCGACGTCATATTACATACCCTCAATCCCATCACGGCCACTTCATTTATCAGTCCGATATCCGTAACGCCCCTCAATGATGCATCCTCGGCCTCCGAGCATAGCAGCTCAAACTGCAGCACCAAGCTTTCCCCTCGGAGCAATAAGTTCAACTCCGTGGGAACCTCGATGAAGCGAGATCTCCCATCTGCACGCACCACTGAATTGGTGAAGCCTTACTGGAATATACGGACGTCGTCAGGGTCCAAGTCGGATTCGGACTCGTACTCATCTCCAACAGCATCCCTTCCTCCTTCCGCCACCAGTGAGGTAGAACCACCAGTCGTAGCCACCGAAGGAGCGCTTGACTTACCAACATTAGCAGCCGCTGAGGAACTACCTCCCATCTCAACGACTAGAACCACCAATTGAGTCGCCGAAGCAACGGTATCATCATGGCCTAAGCCAACCGGGGCAACCCCCATTGTTTGTCCGCCCTCAAAGGCAGGCGCCGCAGCCGTATTCCTCTCTGCATCCGCCGGGGGGGAGTCCAAATTAATTACCACATGAGGAGCCGACGCGAGCACGACCTTGTGCCTTATCAATAGCCTCTCTTCCTCCCCATTTGATGGTGATTCTGCCCTAGGGCGCACAACCCCCGATGGCCCCTCGTCCCGAAGTGCGGCCCGTGCTGGAGAAGGAGCCGCTGAAGATTTAACTGACGCCACCCTCGGTACTGGGCCCGACACCGGTACTGCAGTGAACCGAGCAATTGCACCCGCCCGACGGAAGGCCAACTGAGGGGCCCTGACGTGGCGTGCCCTCCCTGATCATAGAAAAACAAAGTTGACGAATAGAGTCGAAACAAAGCAAAACAGAAGAAGAAATCAACTTTTCACTTGTCACGGGCCTACGGCCATGCCTCTACCAGAAAGACGCCCATGTGCGTATCCCCACCGTATGGGAGAGCATGGTCTCAACCCACTCACGCACCCCAGCTAACGGAGCCGACGGCAACTTTTCGGCTACAAAATTGACACGAGTTAGCGCTTACGAGCACAAAACATAAAGAGGGGTAGAAAAGAGAATTCGACGATTAAAGAACTTACGTGCATGATTCCAAGCCTATGGGAACCCAGTGGGGCACGCCACTAAATGTTCGGCCCTAATGAAGAAGAAGTGCTCAAAAGGGCGAGGGTCGACCTCGTCATCCAATTTTGCAGTCGGGCCCCTCGACCCACGAGGGCACGCTTGAGTCATGGTACCGCGAACTCTCTGGGGAGCGTAGAGACTAAGCACATGTTGTAGCGTGACCTCCCTACCGGCCAGTTCTGTATATTTGATAAACATTGCTAGCAATTTGTAAAGAGAAGGAGCAAGCTGATCCGAGCATACCCCATAATAACGACAGAAATCAACCACCAGCATTGGGAGCGAGAGCTTAAACCCCAACTTGAAGGGATAGGCATAAAAGATGCAGTATCCCCTGCGGTCGGTGTGGACCCTCTTCTCGCTTCTGGCAAGAACGACGTCAGCATAGCTGGGGATGAACCCCTGTTCCCGTAGTTGGGCCATCCCAATTTCCCCCATTAACGGGGCTTCATTCACCTGATCCTCTCCACCATCGACAGTGAAGTCAGTCATCAGGCCTCCGGGCAGAGATACTATCTCGTCAACCAATGGAACTTTATCAGTCTCCACTGGTTCTGCACCTCCCATTGCCGGAAATGGACCTTCAACCACCGAAAAGTTAACCGGAAGATCCGTCGGAAGAACATTTTGGGAAGAACTGCCTGCCATTATTGATTCACTAACGAAAAAGAAACAAAGTTTGATGGACAAAGACAAAGATGAAGGTTAATTAGCAGGAAGAAAAGCTTCTTCAGAATCTCTCTCAGACAAGCAATGAAAATATGGGAAGTAAATGCCTCATCCCTTATTTATAGGCAACACAAGTGGATTTCACGAACCCCCATAACCATCATTAACTACATGACCAATCACAAACCGGTTCAGTTCTACAGAAACGTGCATCATTGTGACAGGCTCCGTGAAGCGGCTTTTCACTCACCAACCGGGGTCTCGCCTTCGAAACGGTTGTAACAACCTATGAACGCTGAGGAGATGTTCCATGCGCCTTCAGAATTTTGGACGTCACCAAACACGTATCAAGCGTACCCTTACTCCCCTTGGCAGCACAATATACGACCCGTCCGCCGTGGTCGACGGTTATGCTCCCAAACAAACATAAGAATCAGAGCACAACAAAGCTCGACCTCACTCGAATTAAGTTAAAGGGTCAAGTGCCTTCGCCAAGGAGAAGAGTTCAACTTTGATCGAACGACGACTTGATAACACGATAACATAACACTAACGCTCTACAAGGTTAAGGGCCGTCGCCAAAGGGAATTCGGCCTCGAGCGAAGCGACAGTCGACCTCCCTATCTGAGTTTCTCAAACCACAGTCGATGAAGTCCACTCATCGAGTTCGGCCAAGGCACGATCTCAATAAGCGGAGGGACTAACTGTATGGGTCAGAATCCGACCCCACAATAATTAATGAAGTTAATCCCGTCTTAAGTTAATTCATGATTAATAAGTGGTACGACCACTAAGAATTAACGGTACTTAACCCTTATCTGATTCGATCAACAAGGCCACGACCCACCCGCCATCGTGAAGGCGAAACTCCAACGTGGTCACGGCCACTTATTGCCAGCTCACGAAGCTCACAACTATAAATACCAAGAGAGGAAACCCTAGAAAGGGGGCTTCTTCTTGGCCACTATTCAGGAAAGGGAGAAAGGACACAACGATACCCATATTATGGGAAAATGGAACACCATTGTAAGGCTCTGAACCTCTTCATAGAGAGGCAAACCAAATCACTACTATCAATAAAGGCTTTTAATGATTCTCCTCTTAATTCTGAGTACTTATTTTCGCTTCCTTCATTTGGTTCAATGGATTATTACGATTTGCTATAATTTGCACGTGATTTATTTATATTATTTTACACTCATAAGTTAGATGATAACTTTTGAGCATACACTATTTTCTAAGATTCTCTGGGTTTTTTCCTGTCCAGTGACATAAACATAACTAGCGCCTAATTATTGAGTTATTCTAGTCTCATCTCCTAAGACCAATAAAGTAGCACGTTTGGACCTAAAAATTATGTAAATCATGAGAAATTAATCTTAAGTTTAACCTATATACACTATGATATAACTTTTACACTATTAAATTACCTTTACTTATTGTAGCTATTTCAAGATAAGAGTCCCGCTTTTTATGATTGAGTTATCTATAAATATTTTTTGACTGATATGTTAATATATAAAAAAAATTTATACTGTCGGTGCAAGTATAGAACACTGCCTCTCTCATGGTCATACCTAGCTTGATATGAAAGCCTTCTGTAATTGGGTTGATTACCAAATTGATTTATTTCTGTATTTGGTAGAAGGAATCCATGAATCACTATATATAGGTTAGTTTTACACCTAATCAACAATTGATTATAACTCAAATATTTCCATTAAAAGCATAATATCATTAGTCATTGTTCAAGATGATTTCATCTTTTAAACAATATAATCGTAGTAGAGTTAGGGTTTAAATATAATACTTAAAGTTCAACTCATAACGTGATTTCGAGTTTACTATAGAAGAATTAGGGTTTAAATACTCAAAAAATTATACCACGTAGATAAATATTATACTGCATGTATAAATCATAATATCTATATGTCAATGATATTAACACAGGACTATAGAAGCATCATTTGGCTTATGGAAAAGCTAGGAATTTTATTAAGGGTTTCAAGATTTAATATATATATGCATAATCTTTTTATGAAGAGTGTTTGTGACGACCCAAAGGGTCATCACCGTATTTCTCCCTTTTTTCGCGCTTCCGAGGCCTTGAAAACCTCATTTTTAGTTGTCTCGATTTATGTGCATAGTCCGGGCGCGCAGCCAGAAAGCTTTTATGTTGAAATATGTGAAATCTGTGCAAAAATTTGAGGAATTTTGATATTAATATGGTTAAAGTTGACTTCGGTCAACATTTTTGGTAAACGGATCCGGATCCGTAATTTGACGGTCCCGGAGGGTCCGTAGAAAAATATGGGACTCGAGCATGTGCCGGAGTCGAAATCCGAGGTCTAGAACCCGAGTAAAAGAATTTTTCTGTTAAATTATTTTTTCGAAATTATTAAGGAAAATGAATATGAAAATTGATTAAAAGACCATGGTATCGGGCTCGTATTTTGGTTTCGACGCCCGGTACAAGTCGTATATATTGTTTAAGCGCTTTCTGTGAAGTTTGATCGAAATCTGACGTTGTTTGACGTGTTTCGGACTATGAGTTCCAAGTTTGAAAGTTTATGAAGTTTAGAAGAAAAATCATGAGTTTTGAGGCTTGATTCATTGATTTTGATGTTGTTTTGGCGATTTGATCACTCGAGTAAGTTCGTAGGATGTTGTTGAGTTAGTGTGTGTGATTGATTAGGAGCCCCGAGGGCTCGAGAGTATTTTCGGAGGTGTTCGGGGTGGTTTTGGACTTAGGGAGTTAGCAGATTTTCTGCAATTTTTATACAGGGATTTTCTTCATTGCATTCGCATTAGTCCCTCGCGTTCGCGTAGCTCTGTTTCTTCCCCCTTCACGTTCGCATCTTGAACCTCGCGAATGCGTAAACCAAATTCAGGGCCCCAATAATTCCTTCATTGCATTTGCGAACTTGTCCTCATGTTCGCATAGTATTAGCTCACCCTTCATCGCGTTCGCGTATGTAACTACGCGTTCGCGTAGAGTAAACCCAGGACCCCAGCCTTTTCCTTCTACGCGTTCGCGTTTCCTCCCATGCGATCGTGATGCAGACCCCAACTTACCCTTCGTGAACGCGGCCCTTTCCCCGCGAATGCGAAGGGCATTTTTTGCCAGCGAATTTTTATATCTTAAAACATAACAGTAGCGGGATTTTAGCCATTATTTCACACGAGCTCTTCACTCCAACATCCCATAGACGAATTTCAAGCTCCTTTTCCTCCATAGCTTGCTAGGTAAGTGTTCTTAACTTCATTCTCTCCTAATTTCTTCATCTAATCAATAGTTTCCTAGCCCTAAATCATGAATTCAAAGTAGAAATTAAGGGTTTTGGGAATTTTGGGTGATTCAACCTCAATTTGGGGTCGAATCTTGAAACAAATTATATATTTGAACTCGTGGAAATATGGGTGACTAGGTTTTGGTCTGAGCCTCGTGTTTGGACCATGTGGGCCCGGTGTCGAATTTTGGTATTTTTGGAAAAATGCTAGAAAACTCATTTCTAGGCTATGGGATTATGATGTTGAGCCCTAATTAATATCATTGAATTAATTATGCCTAGATACTAATGTTTCGGAGTCGGATTGTAGAGGAAAGGCGGTATTGGAGAGTTTATTGCTATTCTTTGGACCGAGGTAAGTGTTTGATATAACTTTGCCTTGAGGGAATATGATTAGAGTATTATTTATTGTTACTTGCTAAATGATCGAGTACGGTGTATAAGCATGGTGACGAGTATCTATAAACTGGTGTCTAGCATGACCATGGGTCTTTTGTTGGTACATGTTCTGGTATACTTTGGGACTCTCCCATGCTAATTAATGATTTTCTACATAATGTGAGAAGTTTGAAGATTATTTATGAATTATGAATTCTTTGGAGCGTTGGCTCAAACGATAAAATACTGTTGGGTAAGAAATGAAAGAATTGGAAAGAGATGTGATTATCTCCCTTGCCGGGATGTGTAAGTGATTGTTATTTCTCCCTTGCCGGGATTTGGATATTTAGTCGTGTTCTTCCCTTGCCGGGACATTTCGTGTTATTATTCGTTTTCCCTCGCCTGTTTGGTTGTGATTGCTGTTTGGGTGAGGAAGAGTGATTATACACGAAGGGTCATTCCGTGCTATTGTTGATTATATTATGCACGAAGGGTCATTCCGTGCCATTCTTCGATTATATTCGCACGAAGGGACATTCCGTGCTATTGTTGATTATATTATACACGAAGGGTTATTTCGTGCCATTGATGATTATATTGCACGAAGGATCATTCCGTGCCATTGTTGTGAGAGTTATGTGAGGAAAAGCACGAAGGGTGATGCCGTGCATTTTTATTTGATTGCTTTGGGTGAGGACGAGAGTAAAAGCACGAAGGTTGATGCCGTGCAACTGTTGGATTTCTTGTCTCTGTTAATTATTGTTGTGCCTTGTTTCTTATTTAAGTTGACGACTTTTATATCTGGATTGTACTCCCTCATATCATGTTTCCCCTCCCTTTTAGCTCTTTAGTTTTGGTATCCTTTCCTTTTATTGCACACATATATATATAGAACCGTACATGTTGATTTGGTAGTCCTGTCTAGCTTCGTCACTACTTCGCCGGGGTTAGGCCAGGCACTTACCAGCACATGGGGTCAGTTGTGCTGATGCTATACTCTGTGCATCTTTTTGTACAGACCCAGGAGCAGCTTTTGGACAGCAGCAGTAGGATTGCCCGGGAGCTGTCTTCAGTCCAGGGACTCACGAGGTAGCCTAGCTGGCGTTCGCAGGCCGAAGTTCCTTCTATTGTTTAGTTTGTTTTCTTTGTTTCGAGACAAACAATATGTAATATCATTTCAGACTTGTTTTTAGTACTCTATAGCAGTCCGTGAGCTAGTGACACCAGATTTTGGGTAGAGATTCGTCTTAAACTTTCGCATTTTGATTTCAGTTTTATAAGCTTAAAGTCTTCCGCTTTATTTAATTGCTTTCGTATGTTTATATTGTTGAGAAATTATCAGAGAATGTTTACTGTTTAGCTGGCCTAGATACGTTAGTAGGCGTCATCACGACTCCCGATGGTGGGGAAATCCGGGTCGTGACAAGTTGGTATCAGAGCTCTAGGTTGCATAGGTCTCGCTACTCACGGACAAACTTGGTAGAGTCTGAGGGATCGGTACGGAGACGTCTGTATTTATCCCCCAGAGTCTACGGAGTTAGGAAAAGTTTCACTTTTGTTCTTTCTTGTCGTGCGATTCTGTTTCTCAAATACTGATTATCTTTCTACTCTGTTCTTTCGCAGATGGCGAGAACACGTGGTTCCTCTTCTACCGCGCAGCAGCCCGAGTCCCCAGTAGCAGCTCCTGCGAGGGGCAGAGGCCGAGGCCATGCCAGAGGCCAAGGCAGAGGCAGAGCTCAGCCCCGTGCAGCAGTCCCAGAGGTGGAGCCTTATATTGACTATGATGAGGAGGTTCCAGCCCCAGCAGCTCCAATAGGCCCAGCCCAGGTCCCAGGAGGGGTCATGGTTACCCCAGATCTTCAGGATGTCTAGTCAGATTGGAAGGCTTTATGGATAGTGTCACTAGAGCGGGTTTGCTGCCAGTAGCACCAGCCACTTCTCAGGCTGGAGGGGGGTTCAGACTCCTGCTACACGTACTCCGGAGCAGGTAGCTCCCCTGGCTCATGTCCCAGTGGATCAGCCAGCTGTGGCAGCTCAATTAGGTATTACAGTTCAGGCCGACGATGGAGCGGCTATGTCTTCGGATGCTTTGTGGAAACTTGATCGGTTCTCCAAGCTCTTCATCACCACATTCAGCGGTGCTTCATCAGAGGATCCACATGATTTCTTATTCAGCTGTCATGAGATCCTTAGGACCATGGGTATAGTGGAGACCAATGGGGTCGATTTTGCCACCTACCGGCTTGCAGGATCCGCCAAGACTTGGTGGAGGGATTTTTGCCTATCTAGACCAGCAGGGTCTCCAGCTTTGACATGGGATCAGTTCGCAGAGTTGTTTTTGGAGAAGTTTCTCCCAGTCACTCAGTGGGAGGCACTTCGCAGACAGTTTGAGCGCCTCCAGCAGGGATCTATTACAGTTACGCAGTATGAGACTCGATTTGTTGACTTGGCACGCCATGCAATTTTGATACTCCCCACAGAGCGGGAGAGGGTCCTGAGATTTATTGATGGACTGATTTAGCCGATCCGTCTCCAGATGGCTATGGGAGTTGGTAGTGATATTTCCTTCCAGGAGGCAGCCAATGCGGCCCATAGAGTTGAGATGGCCCTCTCACGGGGAGGTGGCCCGATGTCGGATAAGAGGCCCCGTTATTCTGGTAGGTTCAGTGGTACCTCGTCTGGAGGTAGGGATTCCTATGGTAGAGGTCATTCACCGAGGCCCTTTCAGTCAGCGCTCCAAGTTTCTCATGGTACTTCAGGTAGCGGTGGTTCTTAGCAGTACTATTCATATCAGCAGCCTATCAGTGCACCCCCGCTTCAGAGCTTCAGGGGAGGACATTCAGGTCGACAGGGCCAGCAGTCGCAGCAGCCGAGGTCTTGTTATGGTTGTGGTGACCCCGGTCACATTGTCAGGTTTTGCCCTCGAGCCTCGGGCAACTCTCAGCAGCAGGGTCCTCGCCCTATGATTCAGGCAGCAGGTGATCCACAGCCCGCCCAGCCAGCTAGAGGCGGGGGTAGGGATCATAAAGGTGGAGGTAGGGACCGTAGAGGTGGAGCTCGGACCGGTAGAGGTAGAGGTCAGCCAGTAGCCGATCATCCTAGGGACATGGTTCAGGGAAGTGGGGCCCAGCCCCGGTGTTATGCTTTGCCAGCTAGGCCAGAGGCTGAGTCTTCCGATGCTGTTATTACAGGTACTATTCTGGTCTGTGACAGGGATGCTTCAGTGCTATTTGACCCTGGGTCTACGTATTCATATGTGTCATCTTATTTTGCACCCTACATGGCTATACCTAGTGATGCTTTGGGTATTCCTGTATATGTATCTACACCAGTGGGAGATTCCATAGTGGTCGACCTAGTTCACCGTTCCTGTGTAGTAGTATTTGAGGGTTTTGAGACCCAAGTTGATTTATTGCTGTGAGACATGGTGGATTTTGACATTATATTGGGGATGGATTGGTTGTCCCCGTATCATACTATCTTGGATTGTCACGCCAAGACCGTGACCTTGGATTTGCCAGATTTACCCTGATTGGAGTGGAGAGGGACCCCAGGACATGCCACCCGCAGTGTTATTTCATATGTTAAGGCTCGACGCATGGTCGAGAAGGGGTGTTTAGCTTATTTGGCATATGTTCGTGATTCCAGCACAGAGGTTCCTTCTATTGACTTTGTTCCTATTGTTCGGGAGTTCCCAGAGGTTTTCCCTTCAGACCTGTCGGGTATGTTGCCCGACAAGGATATTAATTTCTATATTGATCTGGCCCCGGGCACGCAGCCCATTTCTATCCCGCCGTATCGCATGGCCCCGCCAGAGTTGAAAGAGTTAAAGGACCAGTTGCAGGATTTGCTAGAGAAGGGTTTTATCAGGCCTAGTGTTTCTCTTTGGGGTGCGCGAGTGTTATTCGTGAAGAAAAAGGATGGGTCGATGAGGATGTGCATTGATTACCAGCAATTGAACAAGGTGACGATAAAGAACAAGTATCCACTGCCGAGGATTGACAATTTGTTTGACCAGCTTCAGGGTGCAAAGGTGTTTTCAAAGATAGACTTGAGATCTGGCTACCATCAGCTGAGGATTAGGGCGTCTGATGTCCCTAAGATGGCATTTCGCACTCGGTATGGGCATTATGAGTTTTTGGTCATGTTATTCGGGTTACCAATGCCCCAGCAGCATTTATGGAGTTGATGAAACGAGTGTTCAGGACTTATTTAGACTTGTTCGTAATAGTCTTTATTAATGATATTCTTGTGTACTCCCGCAGCCAGGAGGAGAACGAGCAGCTCCTCAGAGTGGTTCTTGAGACTCTAAAGGATAGTCAGTTGTATGCTAAGTTCTCGAAGTGCGAGTTCTGGTTGAGTTCGGTTGCATTTCTGGGTCATGGTGTATCAGCAGAGGGTATTCAGGTAGACCCGAAGAAGATTGAGGTAGTCAAGGATTGTCCTCGACCAACTTCAGTGACTGAGATTTGGAGTTTCTTGGGGTTAGCAGGTTATTACCGTCGATTCGTGGAGGGGTTTTCATCTATAGTAGCCCCGATGACCAGGTTGACCCAGAAGGGTGCCCATTTCAGGTGGTTAGACGAGTGCGAGGAGAGCTTTCAGAAGCTCAATACAGCTCTGACTACGTCACCGATATTGGTTTTGCCCACAGGTTCAGGGCCTTATACAGTTTATTGTGATGCTTCCCGTATTGGGCTTGGTGCGGTATTGATGCAGGATAGCAGAGTCATAGCTTATGCTTCGAGGCAATTGAAGATCCACGAGAAGAACTATCCGATCCATGATTTAGAGTTGGCAGCCATTGTTCATGCTTTGAAGATTTGGAGGCATTATCTGTATGGTGTGACGTGCGAGGTGTACACGGATCATAAGAGCCTTCAGTACTTGTTTAAGCAAAAGGAGTTGAATTTGAGGCAGAGGAGGTGGTTGGATTTGTTGAAAGATTATGATGTTACTATTTTTTACCACCCGGGGAGAGCTAATATGGTGGCCGATGCATTGAGTAGGAAGTCCGCTAGCATGGGTAGTCTTGCTTATGTCCCGATCAGCCAGAGACCGCTTGCTTTGGATATTCATGCTTTGGCAAATCGGCTGGTGAGGTTAGATATTTCTGAGCCTAGCAGAGTGTTAGCTTGCACGGTCGCTCGTTCTTCATTATTGGAGCATATCCGTGATCGGCAGTTTGATGATCCCCATTCGTGTGTCTTGAGAGACACGGTGTAGTGTGGAGGTGCCACGAAGGTGGATTTAGATGATGATGGTGTTTTGAGATTGTAGGGGCGAGTTTGTGTTCCCAATGTTGATGGGATTCGAGAGTTGATCTTAGCGGAGGCCCATAGTTCGCGGTATTTTATTCACTCGGGCGCTGCGAAGATGTATCAGGACTTGCGACAACATTATTGGTGGCATAGGATGAAGAAAGATATTATTGCACATGTGGCTAGGTGTTTGAACTGTCAGCATGTCAAGTATAAACATCAGAGGCGTGGTGGGTTGTTTCAAAGGATTGAGCTTCCCGAGTGGAAGTGGGAGAGGATTACCATGGATTTCGTTACCGGACTCCCGATGACTCGAAAGAAGTTTGATGTTATTTGGGTCATTGTTGATAGGCTGACCAAGCCAGCGCATTTTATTTCTGTTGCAACCACCTATTCATTGGAGAGGTTAGTTGAGATCTACATCCGAGAGATTGTTCGCCTTCGTGGGGTGCCGGCATCTATCATTTCGGACTGGGATACGCAGTTTACCTCGCACTTTTGGAGAGCAGTTCAGTAGGAGTTAGGCACCCAGGTTCAGCTGAGCACAGCATTCCACCCTCAGACGGACGGCCAATCCGAGAGGACAATTCAAATATTGGAGGATATGCTCCGGGCCTGTGTCATTGATTTTGGAGGTTCTTGGGACCAGTTTTTGCCTTTAGCAGAGTTCACCTACAACAACAGCTACCAGTCTAGCATTCAGATGGCTCCTTATGAGGCGTTGTATAGTAGGCGATGTCGGTTTCCAGTCGGATGGTTTGAGCCGGGAGAGGCTCGGTTATTGGGTACAGATTTAGTCCAGGAGGCCTTGGATAAGGTCAAGATCATTCAGGACAGGCTTCGTTCGGCTCAGTCGCGGCAAAAGAGTTATGCGGATCGCAAGGTTCGAGATGTAGCTTTCATGGTTGGTGAGCGAGTATTGCTCCGTGTATCGCCTATGAAGGGCGTGATGAGATTGGGGAAGAAGGGCAAGCTTAGCCCTAGGTTCATTGGGCCATTTGAGATTCTTGATCGTGTGGGAGAGGTGGCTTACAGAGTTGCCTTGCCACCTAGCTTGTCAGTTGTGCATCCACTGTTTCATGTGTCTATGCTTCAGAGGTATCACGGCGATCCTACCCACGTGTTAGATTTCAGCACTGTCCAGTTGGACAAGGATCTGTCTTACGAGGAGGAGCCGGTAGCCGTTCTAGACCGGCAGGTTCGACAGTTGAGGTCGAAGAGTTTTCCTTCAGTGCGTGTCCAGTGGAGAGGTCAGCCTCTAGAGGCAACGACCTGGGAGTCCGATTCTGATATGCGGAGCCATTACCCTCATCTATTTCCTGACTCAGGTACTTCTTTCTTTTGTCCGTTCGAGGACGAACGGTTGTTTTAGAGGTGGAGAATGTGACGACCCAAAGGGTCATCACCGTATTTCTCCTTTTTTCTGCGCTTCCGAGGCCTTGAAAACCTAACTTTTAGTTGCCTCAATTTGCGTGCGCAGTCCGGGTGCGCATCCAGAAAGCTTTTATGTTGAATTATGTGAAATCTGTGAAAAATTTGAGGAATTTTGATATTAATATGGTTAAATTTGACTTCGGTCAACATTTTTGGTAAACGGACCGGGATCCGTGATTTGACTGTCCTCGAGGGTTCGTAGAAAGATATGGGACTCGGGCATCTGCCTGGAGTCGAAATCTGAGGTCTAGAACCCGAGTAAAAGAATTTTTCTGTTAAATAGTTTTTCAGAAATTATTAAGGAAAATGGAAATGAAAATTGATTAAAAGATCATGGTATCGGGCTCGTATTTTTGTTCTAACGCCCGGTACAAGTCGTATATATTGTTTAAGCGCTTTCTGTGAAGTTTGGTCGAAATCGGACGTTGTTTGACGTGTTTCGGACTATGAGTTCCAAGTTTGAAAGTTTATGAAGTTTAGAAGAAAAATCATGAGTTTTGAGGCTTGATTCATTGATTTTGATGTTGTTTTGGCGATTTGATCGCTCGAGTAAGTTCGTAGGATGTTATTGAGTTAGTGTGTGTGATTGGTTAGGAGCCTCGAAGGCTCGGGAGTGTTTTCGGAGGTGTTCGGGGTGGTTTTGGACTTAGGGAGTTAGCAGATTTTCTGCAATTTTTACACAGGGATTTTCTTCATCGCATTCGCATTAGTCCCTCGCGTTTGCGTAGCTCTATTTCTTCCCCCTTCACGTTCGCATCTTGAACCTCGCGAACGCATAAACCAAATTCAGGGCCCCAATAATTCCTTCATTGCGTTTGCGAACTTGTCCTTGCGTTCGCATAATATTAGCTCACCCTTCATCGCATTCGCGTAGAGTAAACCCGGGACCCCATCCTTTTCCTTCTACGCGTTCGAGTTTCCTCCCACGCGAACGCGATGCAGACCCCAGCTTACGCTTCGCGAACGCGGCCCTTTCCCCGCGAACGCGAAGGGAATTTTTGCCGAGCGAATTTTTATATCTTAAAACAGAACAGTAGCGGGATTTTAGCCATTATTTCACACGAGCTCTTCACTCCAACATCCCATAGACGAA
>MU691393.1:4697-84165 GCA_026770625.1 Nicotiana glauca
ATAACAATGATCCCTTCCAGCCTGAAAATTTTTGTCTAACCGAGCTGTTTTTTCTTCCCGAGCATTTACTTTTCTTCTCATGTTGGCAAAGGTCCCTTCATAGTCTCTTTTTATCTGTTGAACATACTGGGCTCTTTCCTCAGTTTTCTTGGCCCAGTGTGCTCGAAGTCTCGCCATGTTCCTTTCAGATTTTTCTAACTCTTCTTGGCAATTCGAGACTTGTTTTTTCAACCCCTTGATCAATCGTTCATTAGACATGCTTCTTTCTCGATTTCTAGCATCGATTTTCATTTGTTGAATTTGTGCCTTAAGAATTTCATTTTCCTGGGCCAATTTCTTTTTCTCCCCTTCATCAGCCGCAATTTGCACACTTTTCTCAAATTGAAGGTCCCGCATCTGTTGCTCCAACGCCCCAATTTTAGCTCGGTATTCTTTCTCTTTTGCTAACCATTCCCATTGGACTTGGGCTCCATCAATAAACCGCTGTACATGAGGTCTCTTAGCGGGTCTCCCAGGAATCTGGAACCTTTTGCCGAACCAGATCAAATACTTGGGGTCCACTTCACCCTTTGCTCGGTCTTGTATCATAGTGTCAAGTTGCAGAAACTGACTTTCATTCCATATTTTTCTAATTCTTACTTCCGGGAAGGTAGCTTTGGGACCTAACTCAATAATTTGTTCACTTAAATCCTCATCGTTATGTATTGTTTGGAACCTCCCAAATTGCCGCAGGACCCTGTAAGGTGCATAAGGTTGTATGCACCGAATACCCANGCATGATGTCCAAGCCTCAACACCTTCAGGAAACTTGATGCCTGTAACCCGAGTTTCAAACTCATTGATGCAATTAAGTCCGGTCAACCCGAAATTCATGTATCCCGTGCGATGGAATAAATGCTCTTGGATCCACATTTGCAATAGAAGATTACACCCTTGGAAGAATTTCTCCCCTTCTCGGCACTTAGTTAAAGCCCGATATATCTCAGCTACAATCAAGGAGACCACCGTGCTAGTAGGTTTTTTCATAGCTACATCCACCATTCCTACTAGCCCGAGGTCTATATTTCCATCTTTCCTTGGGCAAATTACGATTCCTAAGAAGGCCACCATAAATGCCAACCCTCGCCGAGCCTCCCATTTATCTTTATTTCCAGCATGTGTCAGGCCGGTGTTAGGTTCCTCGAAACCTCTCGGGTTGCCATATCGATGATAGAGAAAATGTAGAGTACAACACCCATCCTCTAAACACGGGTCTTGGACATCCCGACTGATACTCAGCAAACTTAAAAACCTGTGGAGTGTGACCGGTCTCGGCGACAAAGGATATCTATTTTGCATGTTTCCATTAAGATCGGGATACCCTGCTATTTCTTCCAATGTTGGTGTGAGCTCACAATCAGAGAATCTGAAGACATTTCGAGTCGGATCCCAAAACGGTATCAAGGCTTCAACAATATCCTTTCTCGGTTTTATGTTCATAAGTCCCACAAGGCCACCTAGAATTTTTACCACTGATTTTCTGCTTTCATTTCCGAGGTCATTCCACCACAAATGGAGCTTAAGGGGTATCTCGCTCAGGACTGAGAAGGTTTCGATGTCATTTGAATTCATCCTGCACATTTTATTTGAAATAATTTAATGATTAAAGGGAAAAGTGGCTATTTTTTTGCAAAATTTTCGTTTAAGAAACTACAAACTCAATGATTAAAATTTTATTAAAATTTCTCATCCTGGGGCCCATGGGGCGTCACTCAGCATCACCACAGGCCAATCGTAAGACTGAGAAAGTTTTAATACCAATTGTGGCTATTTCAGCAAAACCGGCCATGTAATGGTTTATTTGATAAAGTGGCTACTTTTGTAAATGTATTAAATGACCAAATTTGATTTTTGCAGATACGGCCTTTCAGCACTTCTAAAAAGGAAATTTTAAGGCTATTTCCGCAAATTTTTTAAAATGACTCAAAGTGGCTATTCTTGTAAAAATGGCCTTCTGGCGTCCTTTTGAGGGACATTTGGCTTGTTTTAAACAAAAATAACGTCACACGACTTATTTAAAATCAAAATTTTGACATTTTTTGGCTATTTTTGCAAAAGGTGTGGTTGGACCCGTCAAGGGTTGCCTACGTATCCCACGTGGTGAGAATCAAACCAGTGTAGTTCGGGCCGATTGGCCAAAATCAAAACTATTTATGACCAACAATTTACTTTCTATATTTTTTCAAATATTTTCTCTTCTTTTATTTTTTTTTCAAAAATCCGGCAGCATTTCGGTACTATTTGGGCATTGGGGTTTTCACAATCCTAGCACTATTTTTCACAATTTTCCCTCATTGTATACAAACCGGTCAACATGCGGAGCCGAGCAAATAAATGCAAGTAGCATGTAATATGCATTAGGATGATCATTTTAATTTGGGTCACCTGTCCTAGACGGACCCAACCCCTGTGTTGAGTCCCTAAGTCAAAATGCACGTGATGAAAATAAGCGTCCTACTAGGGATCCGGCATGAGTTTATTGTTCATCTAGGTTTAAATCCTAGGTTTGTTGATCTAGACCTGGCTTACCCGAGCGGACAACTCGGGCCGAGGGGGAGGCAGCGTACCAGGGATACAGAAGCTCGCCCAACTTTGCAACTTATCCAAACCTCGTTCTAAATTGGGAAAAAGACTCTAACAGAAGAGAAGCTACACGAAATGCACCCTTCTCCATGATGTAGACTCAGAAAGAGGGAGGGATTCGTGACAGTTTATATAAAAATTAACAAATATTAAAGCGGTAAACATTTAGCACGTATAGCATGGATCATGTACCAAAATCTAATAAATCCAAATATAACAATTTAACTGAGCTCGAATTCTTGAACCCTGAACCGAAATTCTAGGTTCATATCCCCAGCAGAGTCGCCAGAGCTGTCACACCTCCTTTTTACGAGCTTTAGGCTTTTACTACACCCTGGGAAAGGATGTAATAAAGAAGGAGTTTTTCCACTTTAAGGACAATCGAAACGGGATTCGTTTTATTTAAGATTCAGAGTCACCACTTGGGAGATTTATGGTGTCCCAAGTCACCGATTTGAATCCCGAATCGAGGAAAGGGTTTGACTCTGTATTACAGTCGCGAACTAGAAATCCGAGTAAGGAATTCTGTTAACCCGGGAGAAGGGGTTAGACATTCCCGAGTTCCGTGGTTCTAGCACGGTTGCTCAACTGCTATATTTGGCTACAATCTGATTTTAATACATGTTAAACCTGCAGTGCAATTTTCAAAGTTATTCACCGCTTTTTGCCAATTATTATTTTATTTAAGAAAGTGAACGTCGTTTAAGAACGTGTTTTCGGATCACGTCACATGAAATGCACCCGGATCCTCGACACATTCCTATTCAACGTTTTTGGATTTGGATTTGGGTCGCATGAAATGCACACCCGTATTTAGGAATGTAATTTTATTAAAATCGCGTCTAAAGAGACTAACGCGTTGTTATCTTTTGGGAAGGCCGTGAAATTTGCTAAACGGCCCGTCCCGAATTTCTAAGTATTTTTTATTAAGTAATTAATGAGGGCCCCGCAATTGTATATTTGATTTGGCGAGGCTCGTCTCATTTTTATTATTAAAGGCCAATCCTAAAGCAAGCTAAAATTTTCTATTTATTATTGGTCTCTAAAAGGCCAATTAATTCACATTTATAAATTCGGGCCTCGAATTCAAGTCCGAATTCAAACAAAAGGAAGACCCTTTTAGTTTGAACCCGCTACCTAATTCGAAACCCAATTTTAATATTTGTGAATTAATTCCCTTTATTCCTAATATAATCTTAATGTGTTTATTTAAAGTGAACAAGGAATTTGGGCTTCAAGTTCCAGTCCACATTTGAACAAAAGGTAACACCTCTTAGCTCAAGTGTGCTACCTAACTCAAAGGCCCAAATGCGTATTTATTATTAAAAAAAACATGATCAAAATTGCGCGAATGCATACGCAACCACAATCGTGTTTTAAACGGCCCTAAAGGCTTGCTACGAATATTAATACAATGGACGTAATTACAACCCATCAAATATGGTCCTCTCAAGTATAGACCCAAAATCCAATTAACTAACTAAAGCCTGTCCTGATTTAAATTGTGAAATAGGTGACAGACCAGCCTTGAGAATTAACAAAACAACAAAGAAATCAAAAAATGAGCTGTGTGAGAAACCCAATTGATCAGAAGGCCCAATGGGCATATAGACAAGTCTGCTTGCCTGGAACTCCAAAGACCTCCATGCCTGAATCAATAAACACTCGCGATTAACTTTGCTCGAACGTTAAATACAAATGAAATCCAATAGCTAGTATCAGCAACCAGCAATAGAAATGAGTAGGAGTTAGGAGCTCGGACAGCGACGAACTCAAGCAACTTTCAATGGAACTCCATTTTGAGAACCAATATCAAAACAAATATTCAAATCTTTTGGTGATTTTCTGATTTCTTATGAAATGAAATTCGAGTAAAAATCAAACCCGAACTATATTTTTTTTTGTATTTCTGTATTTTGTTTTTTTTCTAAAAATGCACTTCAAAACGGAAAAAATGGAAAAAACTAAGAACCCTAGAACTTTTACCTCTCCCTTTCTCTGGACCTTTTTTTTTAAAATCAGTCCCCAAGTCCCTCTTATATACCGCCTTACCTCCAGAGATTTTCCTTCTCCTTCAAGAAAACGTGTAGGCCCTCTTGAAAACGAACCTTTGATGAATGTGAGGCTTGGATTGAGTGAAATTGATCCAACGCCTCTCACTCATCCAACGCCCGTCTTCTAGAGCCTACCAATCGCGTGAAACGGGTTGAAATAGGGCGAGTGAGAGGGATGAGAATCTTTGGTGTCAGAAACCGTTAGAAATGGTGATGCGGAGAGGAAGGGGCACGCATGAGGAGAGATTTGAGGTTCACTCGCCATGGATTTTTGGTGATTTGGGGCTTGATTAGGTGAAGGAGGCGGAACAGTGCGCGTTTGAGATTTTGAGTTAGGGATTTAGGTTTTGGGTGACTTCGCGTGTATCAGTGTGTGTATTTGTGGAGCGGGTCGGGTTTAGGGTATCTAGGTGTGGGTCTGGTTTAGTGAGGAAAAGGAGGGGTTGGGGTCAATGTGTTTGGGCTGGGGTAAATGTGCTTGGGCTGGGGATTCTTTTGTTGGTCTTGGCCCAAATAGGTCTTTTAAGAACAAATCCCTTTTATTTATTCCTTTGTTTTCTTTTTATTTCTTTTGCTTTTTGTATTCATTTTCAATTTGTATTATATATATTTTTTGTATTTTTTCTGATTTTATAAAATGCAAAACAAAGACCTAACATACTACAAAATTAAACTATTTAACTCCTAAAATTACTTAAAATTCTATTTAAAATACAAATGCAACAACTAACGATTAAAAGTGCAAAGAAACTATTTTTTTTTGTGACTTTTCTTTAATTTTGTTCTAAAACAAATTAATACCTAATTAATACTAATAATGTGAAATTAAATTCCTAAATGCAAATGCATATTTGTATTTTTATATGAACTATCATGCAACCAACTATCATAAAAATGCAACAATTATCAGAAAAAATGACACCAAAATATAAAAATAATAAAAATAAAAAAATAAAATAAAAAATTCATTTTGTTTGGATTTTTTGGGAATAATTTTCTTAGGGCAAAAATCACGTGCTCACACTAGGTTATATGACTTGTTTGTGTGTTTAGATGGGGACCCGGAGGCCTCGGGTGTGTTCTGGGTAGACTACGGGTCATTTTCCCATTGTTTGGACTGCTATATTTTGCATCTGGTATTCCTTCTCTGCGATCGCGAACAACCTTTCGCACTCGCGATGTGCTATTGCTAGTCGCCTCATTTTCCTTCTTCGCATTCCCGTAACACGCCTCGCGTTCATGAAGCTCTGCCTTATCCTTCTTCGCGCTTGCAGCCACTCCCTCATGTTCACGAAAGCATCTGTCCTTTACTCTCCGCGTTCGCGTCCCTTAGCTCGCGTTCGTGATAGCTTTTCTTGGAAGCTTCAGTTTCCCTTCTTCACGAACGCGATTGTCCTTCTGCATTCGCAATGCACAAAATCTGGGCAGATAGAATATAATTTCCAGATCGAGGGTTATACCATTTTCACAATAACTTGACTTGTGGAGCTCGGTTTTGAGCGATTCTTTGTGGGCTTTTCACACAAATCGATTGGGTAAGTGTTCTTCACCTAGAATCAAATATATTTCACGATTTTATCTTCATTTCCATCATTTAATTTGTGTTTTGGGTTGGGAGAAATGCTGGTTTTTGAAGGAAATTCCTAAAATAAAAAATCACGATTTGAGGGGCCAAATTGTATCGGAATTTAATAAATTTTGTATGGTGGAACTCATATTTGAATGGATATTCTGTTTTTATAAAATTTATGAGTTTCGAGGTGCGGGCACGGGGGTCGACTTTTGGACCAATGTTTGGATTTTGTTAAAGATTGAGACTTTATGGTCCGGAATATTTTCTTATGTGTTTTATTTGTGCTTTGAAGTTAATTTGGTTAGATTTGAGCCGTCCGGAGGTCTTTCCACCTGAGAAGTGTATTTTAGAGTATCGGTTTTTCGTCTTTGTAGTAAGTATCTTGCCTAACCTTGTGTGGGGGACTTTCTCTTAGGATTTGAGTCTTCTATGCTAATTGTAGTCCGTGCATGCGAGGTGACGAGTGTGTGCTCGAACTTATTTGTGGAAAATTTGCTCTAGGGTTCTTAGGTCCTTATGTTCATTATGGGGAAAGTATCCTGTTATGATTGAGTTTAATAATTGCTTAAATTGTCTCTATATGCTCCACATGATGTTGTTAGCTTTCCTCTAATCCTTACGTGTTACATTAACCCTTAATTGCCTTAATCGAAGTGATTGCCTTTCTTATTGTTTTGATACTTCTTGATTGAGATTTCCTCTACGACTTCGTGCAAATAGTTTACATGTACAATTGTTGCGGTTACCGGTGTATTTATCACATGCTTATTATGTCTTGTTGTTTTGTTGAGGTTATTGTGCTTCTTGGTTTTTGCGTGACCCTTATTATGTACTTGTTGTTTCCCTTGCCGGGATGTTATTGCTTATGGTATTATTTCCCTTGCCGGGATATTGTTGTTATACTATTGTTCCCTTGCCGAGATTCTTTATGATTAGTGTTTGTTTTTATACTGGGATCGGGTTGCACGCCGCAACATCATTATATGATTTGGATCGGGTTGCACGCCGCAACAGTACTATGTGATTGAGATTGGGTTGCACGCCGCAACAAGAAAGAATAAAAGTGAATATTGATTCTTATGGTGAGAACTAGAGTAAAAGCACAAAAGGTGATGCCGTGTACTTTCTGCTGATGTGTTTATTTGTTTTTATCAATTCAAGTGTTTAAACTATTTAAATTCCTTTATTGTTGTGCTCCTTTATGTTAGAACCTATAGTGTTTTCAGTACCTCACCGTATTTTAACATATATATACATACCAATACTTCAAACTTCAATAATTGTTATATCCTTCATTCAATTAGTTTCTCAATTATATCCCCTTAAACCGTCTTAGGTTGTATTTTACTTAAAAAGAATTTCTACTAAGTTTTAAGTTATCAACTCTCATGTTAAAGGTAATAATCCATTCGATGTTGTATTTTAAATTAAAAGGGTTACTTTCTCTACTTAAATGATTTCAAAAGAAACAACTTCATCTTTTCTCGCTGGCTTTCCTAATTAGTTTAAAAATTATAATTTTACTTATATTAGGTAAATGGGACTTCTTGGACATACTGAGTGCATTGTACGGACATTATGTGTTGTATAGCATGTGGATTTTGTTATTAAAAGTGAGATGGAAAATATGGGGGCACAAGGTGCCACATGTGCTGAAGGTTCGGAAGCTGAGATTATGATATGAGAAATCTAGGGTTGAGATGGTCGGGATTGTGTACTAGACATGATGTGATTGGTTGGGTTGACGTTGCCTTCTTTATTTTAATACATTCTTACTTGTCTTTGTTCCTAATATGTCATTGTTCATTTACTTGGTTATCGTTTATTAACTGCCCGTGTTCTCCCTTTATTGTTTCTACTGATTTATCTCCGTTGTTGGTATTAAATCGTTATATTTATCTCGATATTTTATTATCATATCCTGTTCATTTTATTTGACCAGTAGGTGTCTTGACTGTTCCTCGTCACTACCCCACCGAGGTTAGTCTTGATACTTACTGGGCACCGCCGTGGTGTGCTCATTCTACACTTCTGTATATTTTTTTGTGTACAGATCCAGGTATTGATCAATAGTAGCTATGCAGGTCATCGTGTTGGAGACTCACGGTAACCTATTGTTGCGTTTGCAGGCCTCAGAGTCACCTTCATTTGTATTTACGTTCCATTGATTCCTTCTTGTTCTGGAACAGTGTTGTATTTATTTTGTATAACTACTCTTAGAAAGGCTTATGACTTGTACCACTGGTTTTGGGAATTGTGATTTATTGAGAGTTATTTAATTTGAAGTCAGTAAATGTTAATGTTATTTCTGTAAATGTTAGGCTTACCTAGTTTAGATACTAGATGCCACCATGACTAATTCGGAGGGATTTTGGGTCATGAGAAGTTGGTATCAGAGCTCTAGGTACATGGGTGACGAGTCATAAGCATGTTTACTAGAGTCTTGTGGATCGGTACGGAGATGTCTGTACTTATCTTCGAGAGGCTACATAACTGTTAGGAAATTCCACTTCTTTCATTTCTTATCGTGCGATACTGATTCAACTCGAAGTATATAACTTATGTTTCTTTACATCCACTCGTGTATAACATTACGCTCTCAGCATTTGCCATGCGCCAGTGGTTTGTGATGCTACAGATGGGCTATGAAGGATT
Organism: Nicotiana glauca; assembly: GCA_026770625.1. Lineage (NCBI taxonomy): Eukaryota > Viridiplantae > Streptophyta > Magnoliopsida > Solanales > Solanaceae > Nicotiana > Nicotiana glauca. Next base: position 13,602 of record MU691393.1, read on the forward strand.
TAGGGATGCTCAGACATTGTCTCAACATGCTATCCAGGCTGAAGATATAGAGGTACTAAGAGACTAATCAGTTGTTCATATGGAGGCGCAACAGTTTCCAGTATCTGGTTGATGAGTGCGAGCTTGGAAAGGTTTAATTGGTTGACTAGTCGTCAAGATTATGGAAAGATCACGAGGTCGGTGTTGATTGGGAATAGTTGGTGTCATTGGAGTACCTTGTGATTTGTGTTATACGAGCCTTGAAGGTTAGTTTTGTGGATTATCAAACATTGTTTTCTATGGCTTTGCGCCAAGTAGAGGAGTCCAATAGCGACATTCAGATTACAGAGTCAGATTTATATGAGTTATAGCCTGAGGTATGTGTATATGTAGTATCGATAGGTTCCCGGATTTGGGGTATGACCAGGGTCTTAGATCTTGCACAAGATGATGTTGGGGCATACAATATTTCTACGTCAATGATGGATCTACATATCAGCATCAAGGGGAGTCGAAGGAACAACTTCGGATTTACTGGAGGTCAATTCAGCGTGGGTATCGTAGATGCAGCAGAATGGGGTAATTTAGTGGAAATGTAGTGGTTTATGAGTTTCTTTCTACGTGGTTCATGCTAGAGTCATCTGTATGTGGGGCTTTGATGGGAGTTACTACATATCGACTATCCAAAGAAATGAGTTAGTTCAATAGTGTTGGGTCAGCATAGCCATGGAAGTAAATGGTCCTTTTGAATGGGAATTCTCTACTGGCATTTGTGGCAACACTCTTAGATTGGGCGGTTTGTGTGACTTGGTTGAGTTGGGAAGGTGCGGTCCTGATGGATTAGTTGCGTGCGGGCGGATCTTAGAGGATTCTCGATGGTTTGACTATGGCTTGAGTTGGGTGTCTACTATGGACATAAAGAATATGTGGTACATTGCAGTTTTCTCCTAAATTAGTATCTGAAATTAATAGAGTGTTGGCATTGTTGGCTATCATATGTGAAGAGTTTGTATTTTTGGAAAGGACCATGAGGTTTGGTTTACAGGTGTTATGTGGGATACACTTTCCTTGTGTTTATTTGGCATTGTGTTTTCCCTCTGTGGGACAATTTGATGAAGAACTACACTTTTGTTGTTATATATGTTGTACTCGTTAGATAATTTTTATACTCTTCTTTTCTTTACTTGTACTGCATAATTGAGTTATTTTTGGTTTGGTGTACAAATTGTGTAATATGAGAATCCGTGTGGTTTCATGATGACTGTTAGTTGTGATGCTTGTATTGGATGAGATGAGTTTCTTAGACCTGAGATTAGTATTATGGTATTGGGGGTGAGCAATGTCTGGAAGTATGAGGGTGTTTCTGCTAAGATTTGGGTGATGGCCCTTGGCGGGCGAGATGGCTTCTTGACTTGTTGTCTTCATGGGCGTCTATAAGTTTCTGCATGTTTCTTTATCATAAACAGCAATGTGGAGGTCCAGAATAAAGTTATATTCAATGTGAGGTGTGTTGTCGGTATCCAAAATATTATTTGAGTAGCTATGGTGGTCTGAGGTTATTGCTTCGGGCATTTGAGTTGTGTGGAGCAGTATGTGATTGTATTCTAGATTGGAATTTGGCTCGATTCAGCTATTTAAGGCTCATTTAGTGTGATGACATGGAATTAGGATCCGATGTTATGTTGAGGTTTGGGTTTTGTTCTAAGGTTATATGCTAAGGAGGAGATGAGATGTTCAGTTAAGTTGCATTGTCAGTTCTGCTTATGTTGGGTGATGGGGAATCATCCCGGGTGTATGTATGATGAGCTCATGCAGTGGTTCAATGGCTTTGGAATGACTCCGGGCACGTTCGAGGATGAACGTATGTTTAAGTGGAGGAGGATGTAATGACCCGATGGGTTGTTTTGAGCAATTGCGCCCGATTTGGTAGTTTGAGGTATCAAGCAGCTCCATAATATATGTATCGACTTGCATGCATGGTTGAATTCAGTTAACGGATAATTCAGAGTCAAATTGGAAGAAGGAAACTAGTTTTAAATGGTGAGAATTTGACCGGATTTGAACTTTTGAGTAAACAGCCCCGAAATGGGTCGTGGGTGATCTCAACAGCTTCGTATCGTGATTTTGGACATAGGTGCGCGTCTGGATTCGGATTTGGAGGTCCATAGGGTAATTTGAGGCATTTCGGCAAAAGTTGGAAAAGTTAAAGTTTGAAAAATAGAGAGTTTGACTCATAGTTGACTTGTTGATATAGGGGTTGGAATGCGATTCCGAGTGTCGGAACAGCTCCGTTATGTCATTTTCTACTCGTCTGCAAAATTTGGCGTCATTCCGGGTTGATTTGATAGGTTTGGCACGAGTTTTGGAAGTTGGAAGGTTTGAAAGTTCCGAAGTACGACTTTTGGACCGATTTTTGGATTTTGTTAAAGATTGAGACTTTATGGTCCAAAATAGTTTCTTATGTGTTTTATTTGTGCTTTGAAGTTAATTTGGTTAGATTTGAGGCGTCCGGAGTTCTTTCCACGCGAGAAGTGCATTTTAGAGTATCGAGTTGTCGTCTTTGAGGTAAGTATCTTGCCTAACCTTATGTGGGGGACTTCCCCTTAGGATTTGAGTCTTCTATGCTAATTGTAATCCGTGCATGCGAGGTCACGAGTGTGTCCTCAGACTTATTTGTAGGAAATTTGCTCTAGGGTTCTTAGGTCCTTATGTTTATTATGTGGAAAGTATTCTATTATGATTGGGTTTAATAATTGCTTAAATTATCTCTATATGCTCCATATGATGTTGTTAGTTTTCCTCTAATCCTTACGTGTTACATTAACCCTTAATTGCCTTAATTGAAGTGATTTTCTTTCTTATTGTTTTGATACTTCTTGATTATGAGTTCCTCTACGACTTCGTGCAAATAGGCTACATGTCCAATTGTTGTGGTTACCTATGTAGTTATCACGTGCTTATTGTGTCTTGTTGTTTTGTTGAGGTTATCGTGCTTCTTGGTTTTTCCGTGACCCTTATTATGTACATGTTGTTTCCCTTGCTGGGATGTTATTGCTTATGATATTGTTTCCTTTGCCAGGATATTGTTGTTATACTATTGTTCCCTTGCCGGGATTCTTTGTGATTGGTGTTGATTTGTATACTGGGATCGGGTTGCATGCCACAACATTATTATATGGGATCGGGTTGCACGCCGCAACAAGGAGTAATAAGGGTGGACAGGTGGGGTCGAGTTGCACGCCGCAACATCATTATATGATTTAGATCGAGTTTCACGCCGCAACAATATTATATGATTTGGATCGGGTTACACGCTGCAACATCATTATATGATTTGGATAGGGTTACACGCCTCAACAATACTATATGATTGGGATCGGATTGCATGCCTCAACAAGAAAGAATAAAAGTGAATATTCATTCTTATGGTGAGAACGAGAGTAAAAGCATGAAGGGTGATGTCGTGCACTTTTTGCTGTTGTATTTTTTTGTTGTTATCAATTCAAGTGTTTAAACTATTTAAATTCCTTTATTGTTGTGATCCTTTGTGTTAGAACCTACAGTACTTTCAATACCTTACCGTATTTTTACATATATATACATCCCAATACTTCAAACTTCAATAATTGTTACATCCTTAATTCAATTAGTTTCTCAATTATATCCCCTTAAACCGTCTGAGGTTGTATTTTATTTAAAAAGGAATTTCTACTAAGTTTTAAGTTATCAACTCTCATGTTAAAAGTAATAATCCATTCGATGTTGTTTTTATATTAAAAGGGGTACTTTCTCTACTCAAATGATTTCAAAAGAAACAACTTCATCTTTTCTCGTGGCTTTCCTGATTAGATTAGAAATTGTAATTTTACTTATATTAGGTAAATGGGACTTCTTGGACATATTGAGTGCATTGTACGGACATTATGTATTGTATAGCATGCGTATTTTGTTGTTAAACGTGAGATGGAAAATATGGGGGCACAAAATGCCACGTGTGCTGAAGAATCGGAAGTTGAGATTATGATATGAGAAATTGAGGGATGAGATGGTCGGGATTGTGTACTAGTCATGATGTGATTGATTGAGTTGGCATTTCCTTCTTTATTTGAATACATTCTTACTTGTCTCTATTCCTGTTATGTCAATGTTTATTTACTTGGTTATCTGATTTACTACCCATGTTCTCCCTTTATTGTTCCTACTGTCTCTCCACTGTTGTTATTACCTCGTTATCTTTATCTCGATACTCTATTATCATATCCTATTCATTTTATTTGATCAGTAAGTGTCTTGACTGTTTCTCGTCACTACCCCATTGAGGTTAGTCTCGATACTTACTAGGCACCGTTGTGCTGTGCTGTGCTCATACTGCACTTCTGTATATTTTTTGTGTTCAGATCCAGGTATTGATCGATAGTAGTTGTGCGGGTCGTCATGGTGGATACTCACGGTAACCTGTTGCTGCGTTTGCAAGCCTCGGAGTCACCTTCGTTTGTATTTATGTTTCATTGACTTCTTCTCGTTCTGGAACAATGTTGTATTTATTTTGCATAAGTACTCTTAGAAATGCTTATGACTTGTACCACCGGTTTTGGGAATTGTGATTTATTGAGAGTTATTTAATTTGAAGTTAGTAAATGTTAATGTTATTTTAGTAAATGTTAGGCTTACCTAGTATAGAGACTAGGTGCCATCACGACTTCTTCGAAGGGATTTTGGGTCGTGACAGCCCGTGGGTGAATATTAGGGATTCTTCAAATAGGATTGGTAAATCACTTTGATAGTTAGGACAAGAACTTTTGAATTTTATTGATTAATTTATATAACATTTGACTAGTTTTGGATTGTTCGGCACTGAATTGAGGATTTGAGCACAATCTTGGATCGGGAAGTAGGCTTTAAGACAAGGTAAGTCTCTTTCTAATCTTGTAAGAGGAAGTTTGTCACGACCCGAATTTCCCACCGTTGGGATCATGATGGCGCATAACTCTTGAATGCTAGGCAAGCTAACAATTATGGTTTTAACACATTAACAATTAACCCATACAGAAATAAATACTAACTAAAGTTAAACATATATAAGATGCGGATGTGTTATAACAATTCAAAATGCTCCAATACATGTCTACCATAACGATCTGTCTCACAATTCACAAATGTCTAAGAAGTTCTACAAATGTTGGTTTAAAAGAATTACAATTGTTCTTGAAATGGAAAGAGAAAGATAATCCAAAATAGGGAGAAGGGGCACTCCAGGGTCGGCGAACGCCAGCAGATATACCTTGGGTCTCCTGTGGACTAAAGGCAGCGACCTCAACACTACTCACGTGGTCCAATATCAAAATCTGGACAAAAAGTGTAGAGTGCAGTATCAGTACAACCAACCCCATATATTGGTAAGTGTCGAGCCTAACCTCGGCGAAGTAGTGACGAGGCTAGGACATGGAAACCATATAAACATGAGCAGTTAAATCATATACAAGAAGCAATAATAACAGAAATTTAACATATAAGGATGGGAAAGGTAAACATGCTAAGGGGGATGATCACACCCAACTATGCCTTCTAAAAGACAAAGCGGCCGTTGCAAATATAATCCGGTTTTAAGTCTGGAGTCGAATCCTCAGGGAGCTAACCTATCTATTACAACTCTTTGGCAATACTATTATCAATTCAACCAATTTCCAGAAGCAAGATTTTTATCAATCAATCTTGGGTTTTTGTTTCACTACTTCAAATGATATAAAAATAACTTTATGCTAAATAAAATATAATTCAATGGTAAAGAACGTCTAGAGTATTGATTTTTCCAATAGCTAGTTTAGGTCTTAAATCTTTTGCTATAATTTTGCTGTAATACATTATGAAGATTATGAGCTATAGGCTATCGTAATTATCTCTCGATCAACTACGATAATTTACTAGAGCATTCTCTCGAACTACTCTAGCTGACAACTCTAAATTATCCCACCAAAGTTTCGTTATCTCTAACCCCACTTTTAAATTCGAGTAATGAATCTCTTCAATTACCCAAAAGTGGTGTTGTTCAACAACAGTCTAACCTAATATTATTTCTCAAGAAATATAAGGCTATTAGACACGATTAATCAAGGGCCCATTCAATTAATCACCATACAAAACGTAGTTGAATAATCATATAATAAATACGGCTTGATTATAACAAGTTGAGTAAAAACTTCAACCAACATTTGGTTCCATCAACTCTAGATCAATTGTTTAGCTACTCATAACAAAACAAGAAAAAACTACAAAGTTGTTCATAATGTATAATTGCAAGAATTAAAAGAAGATAGAAAAACTCTAATGTTTGGTTGATCTTCTCACACTTGTTCTTGCCTCCAAAGTAATCTAAAAACAAGCTTGATAATATCTTGGGCGAGCTTCTAGAGTTTATAAGGGTTTGGAATAAGTTTTTCTCGAGTTACACTTTGGTCCCCAAATTTTTTGGCATCTGCACAGTTCACCGCGGCCGCGGCACGACCGTGGCGCGACCGCGGTGAAGGCTAACTATTATGTCTGTGTTTTGTGGACTGTCGCGGTCCCACCACGGTCATAGTGGATTTCACCTCAGTCCACTTTTTGCTTTTTTATGCTCGGGTGCTTCTTGATTGGACGTTTTCTTTACATTATTGACTCCAAAACACTCCATAGTTCTTCCTAATTTGGATTATTCCCTATGAAGCAAATGAACACTAATTAGAGCATTCTGTTATCATTTTGCCTATAAAACAACAATGAAGCATGGTATAATAAAGGTATAAATATCATCTATATAGCCTAATATCAACACCCCATACTTAAATTATTGCTAGTCCTCGTGCAATCTACCGCACTCTATCAAAGTTCCTTCCCTTGGCTTTTCCCTTAACGAATCACACCCTGAACAATTCACCAAAGTTGCACCTAATAGTGAACAACCTTTGCCTCAGAAGTCGAATCTCTCGTACCATACAATATTCACACTTACTCAAACTACTCTATACAGAAGTCAAGACTTACCTTTCCTTCGTGAATCACATGCCCTCACATCACACAAGACAATAGTTCCACAATTAATATGATTAAGAACAATTAGGAACTCAGATGGAAAAAATTTGCTCACTCTCCAAAAGAACATTCACATGCTACAAAGATACACCACAGGCTTGCCCATAGTATAATACTCTACTAATCGAGCCTATCCAGTCTAAGATCAATTAGGACTTCACTTGGTTATAATGTAGGCTAAGGGATGGGTAGGATATATTTGGATATAGTGACTAACCTCCCTAAGCACTTGTAATACAAAACACATTAACATTCCAATTCCTTCTTATGTCAATCAGTCGTTCCACCACAATTTATTTATAACATCCCATTCCCTTAGGTGTATTTGTATCAAGCTACCACTTATCAACTACTACATTTATTCACATTTTTTTGTCGTGTGCTTCTTCTTTTACTCTTCAAACTGCACCTTTCCTCTATCTCATTGGCTCCACTCAAAAACCAAGCCACCACCCACTTAAGGCCATTCAAGTGCTCCTGGGAAGTAAATGGGGTTCAAACTGAAGGCTATTCAAACAATTGGGTAAGGTTCGCAATGTGGTTGCCAAAGAAACAGGTTTATAGGCTCAACGGGGTTAACTACGATGTATTATATTCAGGTGGGTTTACGTTATATATCTGGCTTAACAAAGAACTGCCTATATCACTTCTAAAACTAAATGAAGCTACTATTTCGCTTTCCAAACACACGGGGCAAGTTCTAGGCATCGAATGTAAAGCATAGAATACAATCTAGCTCACACACACATGGCATATGACTCACTCCAGATTGATTTATCAAGACATTCGCATTTGAGTGTTCAAGTCAGTTACAAACATACAACTTTAAGGAACTTTAGCAAGAGTCAATCATTGAGACTAGGTGTTACACTCTAGTGTCGATTGTGTTCAGGTGTATTAACGCCAAGGGATTCTCTTTCTCTTTCAGCTTGTAGCCCACCAATGCTAACTAAAACTAAAAAACAAAATAAACAAAAACTACCTACACTTGGTTCAAGCTAAACCTTTGGAAAAGAATCGTGGCCCAAAGAAAAATCAAGGGGGAGTTACTACACTACCTACAAATAAAAATAAAAATAAAAAATCCTTTTGGTATTTTCTCTAGACTAACTTCCCTCAAGAAACTTGTCTAAATGATCCATCATCAGGAAGAGTCTATATATTCCTTTTTTTTTTGAATTTTTACGTCGACTTAGTCCCTCAAGAACACCATCGAAAGAGATCCGTCATCGGGACAAGTCAACTTTCCTATTTTAAGCTTACCTAATTTAACTATCAATCAAACCACAAAACAAATCAATCAAGAATTACATGTACATACACACATTGAAGTATCCCCCACCACACGCTTAAAAGGTAGCCATGCCCTCATGGCATAAAAACAATTAAGGAACAGTGAGGTAAAGGAACTTCCCAGAAGGATCACTCCTGATTAGAGACGGTGTCTGGAATCACATTGCAAGCAGAACCTAGAGCTATCAGCCAACCTAAGATTTTTTTCTCTGACTTGGTCTGGAGAGTGGACAGAGTGTCAATGGTGGTACCCAGGTCAGTGATCAAAGTGCAGAGACCAGCCATTTCCTGCTCCATACCCGTCAGGCGGGTACTTCGGCGGGGCTGTGATGGGCCAGCCTCATCAATTCTCGTGGGGGGTTGACAACAACTTCCCCAACATCATCATCAGATTCATCAGCATCATCTATCACCACCAGCTCTCTTCTAATTCCGATTTTTCTTTCTTGGAACGGGGCTTTCAATGGTAGTCTCCCATCAACTCGAAGGTTTTTAGGGACTCTAGCAAGACAGCATAGCTTGGTGACCAGAGACGGGAAGTAAAAGACTTTAAGTGTCTCAGGTGAGCGAATGAACATTTCATCGTGGAGGAGATGGGCTACATCAAAATCCCGGTGGGTCATAAAACAGTAGGTAGCAACTGCCCGTGGCCCATTGACATCAATCGTGTTGCTGGAGGATAGCAAGCGACTGTTGATAATGGTGAGCCAACACTTCGCCTCCCAGTTAAGAGACTGTGAGTTCAACGTGATCAGAAGCTTTATCCAGATAAACTCCCTGTCAGGAACACATATGACATCAAGCATGGGTGCCCAATTGGCCCTTGGAAGATGATTAACGAAGTAAGAATTTATCTTCCCCGTGAACACCGGTAGCCGGTACGCCTGGCGAATGGCCTCGATGGATGCATATACCCGGGTATTGCGTACAATGACAACCCTATTCTCGTGCTCCGGGCAGTTAGCATAAAATTCCTTTACCATCTGAACATTGGCCTCCTCCGGCTCCTCAAAGAAGATGTCCAGCTGAAACCTTCTCAACTCAGCAAAGATATTCGGGCATTCCACCTCTAAGGCTTCCCGGTCAATATGCACCTCATGTAATAATTTCTTAGACGCCTTTGCATTGTACCTATCCTCCGCCTGTTTGGAGACAAACCTAGTGCAGTCAAACTGTGCCGCACTAGCTTGACCCCTATCTTTTGAGGAGCTGCCTGGTCCACTAGCAGAGGATCCTGTGTTGCGTCTCTTCTTAGATGGATGCATTTTACCTGTCAAGCCCATTTTGCAGCAACCGAAATCTTCCTTTACTTTATTTTCTGTCTATTTCATTTCATATAGTAGTGTAGTATTCGTTTGTATAGTCTACTAATAGCTCATAAACCTGTGACACCAGGTCTTGGAGGTTTAAGCTAGTAGACACTTGATAGATTTTTATTTTTGGGTTATCTTATTTATCTCATTCTTTAAAAATATTGATCTTTCATTTTTATTTAATTCTTACTTCTTATTTATTCACAAACTAGAAATTAACTATTTCAAATTTGTAAAGAAAGAACCACATAGTTAGTTCACTGTAGGCTTGCCTAGCGGCAATGTTGGGCACCATTACAGTCTATAGGATAAATTGGATCGTGACAATATGGTATCAGAGCATTAGGTTGTTGATACCCAATTTTTCCCTCATATATATTTTAATATACATACATACTTTTAAAATATTTCATACACACTCACAAACATGCACAAATATTTTTATAATTTTTCTAATTTTTAAAGGACTTAAAAAGCCATTTATTTCTATATTTTATTTATACAAATATTTAATAACTATTCCTCATATTATTTTTATGAAGATTAATTATTTAAATTCATTATTTTATGCCCATATAAACCATCAAATATTTTAATTGTATTTTTTACAATTACATTTGTATTTTTAGGCTAGTATTGCAAAAATAGCCTATATATATACAAAATTATGTTATCCATACAGAAAATAGTTTTTTATAATTTTATAATATTAAGTAAGTATTTTAAAATATTTTCACACACAAATCACATTTTTATCATTTATAAATTATTTTATAAAATTATTTTACCAAATTAATCGAGTATTTAAAATATAGCCCTAGAAAAGATCCAATTTCAAACTTAACCTAGCCCAATTACCCCCTACCCGTTCGACCCAAACCCAAACCCAAATGCCCGATTAGTTTCAATCCGCCCCACCTAACGTTCAATCCTGGCCGTTGATCTTCTGAGATCAACGTCCCTAAAACTAACTATCCCCTTTTAATTTATCAAAACCCCCAAACCCTAACTCATTTGCCCAAACCCGCCGCCTCTGTTTTCTCTCATCTCCTCTCCTCACCCTCTAACCCTAACCCTCTGTCACTAATATCCCTCTTGATTCATGGGGGTTTCCTTTAATTTCATGCCCAATCCGGCCTCATCTCTCTACTGGTTATACGACTTCTATGTTTCCTGATGTAAATCTCAAGAGACTTGAACCAAATCTAATTCAAAGTCTCTCATTGCTCGATTATTCTGTCCATATTCACTCTGATATCTGTGAGTACTAATTTTTGTGTTCTTATGGTTTCAAATCTCTAGTTCAGACCAGATTTGATTCGTTTATATCTATTTTGACGAACTTAGCTATTTTCTAGTTGAATCCGTTTAGATCTCCTTAGATCTGAAGCGGTTCTGAGTTTTTTTGGTATTTCTCCCTTAAGATTTTCCATCCTATTATTATTTGTTGACCAATTTTATTTTACCCTAAAAAGCTAGGGTTTTGATTTCTGATAGATTTCTACAAAAAAGGTTTTAGCGTTTAAATGTTTTCATCTCTGATTTTCTGATTTTACTTTTTGACTAATTTTTACTTGATTTAATCAAGCTCCATCTATATGTCTTTGTATTTCTTAGGGTTTCAGTTATACGACTATTTATGCTACTGTCTTTTACCTGTTCACCTTTGATTCTGTCAATTAAGTGTTAATTGGTTTTCTTACTTAAATTAGGTCTTGAAATTGGGCTTTCCTTATTAGATTTTAGCTTCTTGCCTTATGTGTAACTATTAATAGATACTACTTTCCTGATTTTATGCTTTGATTGTTCAAAACTAACTTCTAATTAATTTCGGAGTTGATTCTTGCCTTATTTAGTAGCCCTTAATTACTGATTGATTCCATATATAACTTTCCTTAAATTAAGTAATACTAGTCTGATTTTGTGGCTAGTTTGTTCATGACCGCTTCCATTTGTAGATTGCCTGATTATTTCTTACCTTATTAACCTGGTTATGATTTGCTAAGGGATTCTGTGTGAGACTTCCTTAAATTAAGTACCATCTATGGGATTCTGGCCCCTTAATTGAGCCATGACTGATGGTTAATTGATTTCCATACCTTATGTGCATATGATTGGATCATTACTTTATGTGTCATACTCTATTGCATACTATAAAACCCGCCATTGTTCTGGCTCGAAAAAGGCACCAGTTCACAATATATACACAGAGACTTAAGACAAAGCACTAAAAAATTCTTGCTCTCTCTTTGTTGCAAACTTCTATCACTTGTTTACTGCACTATCTAGTCAGCTGGAAGCCAAGACTAGTTCTTGAATCCTCTTTACCTCATTCTTTTATTGAAAATTTCCAACTGGTATGCTCCCATTTTACTATCTTGCAAACCTCTGCATGCATTTACTTTGTATACTGCCTGTTCCTAACATGTCTTTTCTTATGTTATTTAATCAGTTGAATCTTCTAAACTAGCCTGTCTATAACTGAACCTATGTGTTTCAAGCCTCTTGTTCTCAGTCAGCCTATGTATCACCTTTGTTTATGATGCATGCTTCCTGTTATTTGACTTGACTTGTATGATTCCTTATAATTAGTAGGCCTTTTCCTTCTGTCCTGATAAAACTTGCATGTCTACTGCTATCACATGTTTGCTTCTATTTGGTTGAATCTATGTGTACCTTGCTGGCTTGCTCTCAACCTGTTTGGTTCCTACTTCAGTAAAAACTTTTGTGTATCCATATGAATTAGACTCATGCTCATTTCTCATGTCCAATATGACCCCCAAACCCTGCTTCTCTTTTGTGTGTGGCTGTTTGATCCTTATTATGCCTTGCCTTGTGTTTGGTCACTTAGTAATAGCTAACTTAAGTAATCCTATTTTTTAAATGTTGTTTTGTTGGCCCAAGAACAGGTGAAGTTTTGAAGAATGACAAATGAACTCAGTCATGGACCAGGTCCATCATGTGAAACACAGTCATGATCAACCTACACATGTCAGATGCACTTGAAGGAGATAAGTCCTACTGATCAAGATGCAATATCTCCTGATCTGATCAAAAAGGTTGCATACTGGATAAGGGGAGAAAGTCTCCTTATGTGAAGAGAACACAATCCAGATAAAGATAGTGTTGGAGTTTGAGATCTTCAAGGACTCAACTACGATAGAAGATCAGCAATTGAGTTCCAGTCAAACTCTGATTACTACCTATTAAAAGATAATGATTGTTCTCTTTTACAGGTATTCACAAACGCATAAGTTAAACTAAATTGAGAGAAAAAGAGCAAGGTGATTTTGCAAGCAATTTATGTGACTTTTTGAGTGTGCACTCCTAAAGCTACCTGAACAAGATAGAAGAACCAATTCCATTGTGTCTTTCTTTTACTCTAGTTCAATTATAGTAGGTGATTTATAATTGTACCTTTCAGCTTTCATAGAAGCAATTGTATTAGGTACTTAGAGGCTGTGTGCTACAACGGGATTAGAGTTAATCCTTTGGTTTACAAAGAGTTTTTGTAAATGCTGTTTTGGCTCAGTGATTTTAGTGGAAGTTTAGGAAAATCCTACTGAGTAGTAGGTCATGATTTTTTTACCTTTTGAGCCAGGTGTTTTCCACGTAAAAATCTCTGTGTTCTTTATTTTATGTAATTATTATTTTGCAAACAGTAGTAGTTAGAACACCTAGAAGAACCAGGTTCTTCTAGAGCGAAAATTGGGTACCACACAAATCACCCCCCTCTTGTGTGGTATTGACGTTTAGAACATCAATTGGTATCAGAGCAGGTTCTTACTCAACTTTATACTTTAATTAGTATACTCCTGTGACATGTATTTATATGACTCACTAATCTCTTACAAAATTTTCTCTATTATGGCATTTGAGGCATGATCAAGAGAATGCTAAATGAAGAACCTGGTTCATTAGTATGGACTCATATGAAAGCTCAGGTATGTTTTCTATACTCTGCATAATTAGAAAGATTAATAATTCAATCATGAGCAGAAGTCCTATACTTGTTAAATTCCTAGAAGAATTCTAAACCATAAGTTTTTCCTAATATCTAGGTAAACCAAATCGATCATTAAAATTCTAGAATTTCAGTTTGATTAGACTCTTATTTGACCCCTGCAAAAGCTACCGTTACTTATGAAATGTCCATGTCTAATTCTCTTTAAATACACACCACTTATCCAGTCTTCATTATAATTCCTACACCATCAAAGACTCTTCTTCATTTCTTCTCCAAAATTCCCAAACTCCTTCAAGAAATCGACAATCATCTCTAACCCTCAAAACAACCCTGGCTCTCCACCACCACCATCTCCCTCAAATTCATCCTCATCTACTACTCCCAGTGTATCTCTAAAACCTAGAATACAAAGGCAGAAAATGCTTGCTCGTAAGACTGTAGCAATTAGGGCCTTAATAAAGGCTTTAAACGAAATGTTGAAAGCAAGCCAAATCATTTTTTGGAGCTGTCCCGACACTGATGAGCATCACTTAGGCCTTCATTTATGATAATCTGCTAGGATCTGCAGCACTTCAGTAGGCCCTAGACACTGATGTGAGGTTGAAGTTTTAACCAATGCAACATACTATCCATAAACACTGTACTCTCATAGTATAATAAGGCTCCTCTGATCCTTTATCTACCGTTCACTCTATTGATTTAATTTCTTCTCGACAGGCTTATTACGCACTCGAGCCAATCTACTACACGCTAATAATGGTCTCCTCGCGTGCAAAATTATAGAAGATCCCAATCAAACAATTCCATCGAATTGAGTATGAGAAGTAAAATCAAGCTCTAAATTCTGACTCTAGCTCTGAGTCTGAATCCTTTCAATCAGCGACTGAGGGGGAAAGACATGGGTCTTATAACTATGAGAAGACTCAAGAATCACCTACTGAGGTAAGTTCATCTGTGTTTGAAAAGTTAGAAACTAGGCTTGTTCTGGTTGGACCAATTAGTGATGTTGAATTGCCTGAGAAACGTAAGAGTGGAGGTAAAAAAAATTATGAAAAAGAAAATAAGAGAGAGGGTGCATGTTGTGAAGAGAGGGGAACTGGGAAAAATGTAGTGCCTGCTATTTGTGGTGTTGAACATGAAAGGGTAGAAGAGAGTAGCCTGAAGTCAAGGGGAAGTGGTTTTGGGGAAGCTGCTGAGGGGTTGGTTCATCTGAGCAAACAAATAGATGAACCTGTTTCATCTACTGAAGAGACCATGGTTGATCTATTGAAAATGGTTGGGGAAAGATATGACCCAAAGTAATGCAGAACTATCACAATAAAAGCCCCAAATGTTCCCAAGCCCTCTAAGAAAAAACAAAAGCTTCATCCCCAACACCTATAGCCTCTTATATGCCTAGGGGTAGAGCCACAAGAAGCAAGGAAAAATAGAGTGAAACTAATCTATAAAATGCCTTAGAAGAAAGCAAGAAAAAGAAAATGGATAAGGGAAAGGGAAAAATTCTAGAATCCTCAGAGGCAGTTGAGGAAGAGGAGATGGAACTGGTCTATCAAGAAAGGGGTACAATAGTGGAGGTTCCTAACCCCAAGCCCAAAAAGCCCAAGACTTCCTCCAAGAAGTCTTCTTCTGTGTCTGAGATTGAACCCCTACTGGCCAAGAGGACAAGATCTGCAGTCAAAAATAAACAAGCAAGAGTTTCTTATGATGAAGAGTGGAGTGGAGAAGAAGAAGAAGAAGAAGAAAATGAATATGAGAAGGAGTAGGACAGTTTTGCCCTGTTTGGCAGAAGAAATGTTTTAAAAGGAAGACTGTTAAAAGACCTGGGGCAACCAGGAATGATTAGGTTGATGGATGATTTATCAACTCAAAGGTGGAAGGACATGGTCCTTTAGATGGATGGCCGACTAGCTAGAAATGAGCTGATTGAATTTATGGCCTATGTTGCTGTTAAGGATGGAGTTGTTAGTAGCCTGGTGAAAAGAGTCCAAGTGCAGTTTGATACAGCAAAACTGGGAGAGATTCTGGACATACCCTCTTAAGGATTTGATGACTATACTAGGCAAAGGTGGCCATGCCTAGACTCCCTCCCTACTGCCCTTGAAATGACCAAAAGATTTTGTGACTCAAAGGAAGTGAATGAAGCCAGGGCTGTGCAGAAAAGTGAGATGAGGCCTGAGCACAAGGTTGTGTTTGAGTTTGTCAACAAGTGCTTATTGCCAAGACAGGAGTGAAGGCACACTGCTAACTACATGGATCCGGTACTTATGGAGTGCCTGGAGAGAGAAAAACAAATCAATTGGCCTGCTTTCATTGTCAAGCTGCTAGACAGGGTCATAAATGGCACCAAGGCTCGTGCTACTCCATATGGCTTTATTCTAACCATAGTTCTGGACATGTTGAATGTACTTCTAAAGAAGTGGGAAATGGCTTCAAGCAATGAACACTTTGGCATCAATACTTTGCTTTCTTGTGACTATCCAGTCAATGCCAATCCAAATGAAACTGGTTCATCTCAGAGGACACCCATCAATAGCAAGGTTAGAAGTCTGGTTCAGGAATCTGCAGCCAAGGATGCTGAAATAGAAAGGCTCAAGGCATGTGTGGTTTAAGTAGAAGCTTAAAGGGATGGTATCAGATCTGAGCTTGCAAAAGAAAAGGAGAAGACTGATAGAATTCTTCAAAACATGTTGAATCTTCTCCAAACTCAATCCCAACCCTCCAGATCCATCAAGCCTTAGGACTCTTAGAGCCTGTCTCATGCACTTGTTTAGTACCCCCGAGTGACCTAGATTAGGGATGGTTCTATCATTTTTTTGCTCATGGTTGAATGTTTTTCTTTGTTTTTGTGAATTGTTGGTGGGAACAAATCTCTATCAATGACAACTGTTGTTTTATCTTATTTAATGATCATTCTGACCTTGGTAGTTTAAATATGGTTGTTTGATTACTGATGATTGCACTATGATTGCACTTGCAGTTGCCCCAGTGGCCATGAGTATTTATTAACATCTAGGATTCACACTGTGAATGCAAATTTTCGATGATGCCAAAAGGGGGAAGAGATATTGTGCTTTATAGATTCTGAAATAAGTGATGTTTATAACCTAATTAATATGGTCCTTGATGATAAGTAAAATTTCAAAGTTTAGTATTGATGGTTAAGCTGAGTTCTTACAGGTTCCAAGTCAGTAAAAAGCACAGAGTTTGTCATCATCAAAGAGGGAGAATTTGTTGGCCCAAGAACAATTGAAGTTTTGAAGAATGACAAATGAACTCAGTCATGGACGAGGTCCATCATGTGAAGCACAATCATGATCAAACTACACATGTGAGATACACGTGAAGGAGATAAGTCCTACTGATCAAGCTGTAATATCTCCTGACCTGATAAAAAAGGTAGCATACTAGATAAGTGGAGAAAGTCTCCTTATATGAAGAGAACACAATTCGGATAAAGATAGTGTTGGAGTTTGAGATCTTCAAGGATTCAACTACGATAGAAGATCAGCAATTGAGTTCCAATCAAACTCTTATTACTAACCTATTAAACGATAGTGATTGTTCTCTTTTACAGGTATTGCACAAATGCAGAAGTTAAACTAAATTGATAGCAAAAGAACAAGGCTATTTTGCGAGCAATTTATGTGAGTTTTGAGTGTGCACTCCTGAAGCTACTTGAACAAGATAGAAGAACCAATTCCATTGTGTATTTCTTTTATTCTAGTTCAATTGTAGTAGGTGATTTATAATTGTACCTTTTAGCTTTCATAGAAGCAATTGTATTAGGTACTTATAGTTTTCAATTAGAGTTAACTTGAAGTTGTCGCAGCAGTTGAGGCTGTGTGCTACAACGGGATTAGCGTTAATCCTTAGGTTTACAACGAGTTTTTTTAAATGCTGTTTTGGCTCAGTAATTTAGTGGAAGTTTGGGAAAATCCTACTGAGTAGTAGGTCGTGGTTTTTTTACCTTTTGAGCCAGGTGTTTCCCACGTAAAAATCTCCGTGTTCTTTATTTTATGTACTTATTATTACGTAAAGAGTAGTCGTTACAACACCTAGAAGAACCAGGTTCTTCTAGAGCAAAAATTGTGTACCACATAAATCACCCCCCTTTTGTGTGGTATTGACGTTTAGAACATCATATTTGTTTCCTGGAACCTTTGCCTAAGTTTCAGGAATTGAATGACTCTGTCTGCTTCTAGTTTCCTGAAAGTTTAAAACTATTTTTTCTCAAAACTACTCTTGTAAATCACTATCCACTTCAAATTCTTAGAACACCTAAGGTCCTGCCCCTCTAGTGTGAGCATTGCTTTAGAGTCCATGAGACCCCTTTGAACTTTGACACACTAGGGCTGGCTATTCCTAGTACAAAAGCTGTTGATCTTTAAAAGGGGCCTTGGAGTGAGCACTGCCCTGGGTCCTTGAGGCCCTTGAGAACTTTGACACACTAATATACCCTTCTTGGCACTATAAGATGTGGCATTTGAGACTGTTTGAAGGCCTGGTTCCCCAGGTTTTACTTTGGGCCTATCCAGGCTCCCTATAGTATACTATTACCATTCCTGTAATTTATTAACATTTGGCTTGTAATATTAATTACTTTGTAAATAGATATTGGGAAAATTAGTAAATTAAGAGGGATTATTATATGTATTTTGTGGGAATTTGGGTAGAAATCATGTCTTAGGATATTATGACTGTTTGCATGCGTTAGAAACCATGTTTCTTAGGGTTATTTACCTGCATTAGACACCATGCCAATAGGTAATGCAATATTTGTTCATTTAGAAAACTAAGCTTATAGTTTATTGCAATGTTTAGACGCCATGACTATATGGTTTTAAAAATCAATTTTGTGTGTTTAGACACTACGCCTGTAAGATTTTTTTAAAACAATCTTTACATGTTGCCAAGGTTTAAAATAAATTATGTATGTCAATAAAGTCTTAAGCTAACTACTGCATTTAGATATTACGCCTATAGGTTGTTTGAAAACTGATTTCTGTAAATCTAAGTTAGTCATTACACCTAGAAAACATGCCTATAGGATACAAACAACCTGCTTAAACTTGTTTACTGCTTTACTGCACTCCTGATTAATGATTAGATATCATGCTTATAGGACATCAATATTACACGCCTAGGCAAGCCTGTAGGGCGACTAAAATCCTGTAAATCTGTAAAATTATGCTCTGTTATTTGTGACTTCCCATATTCAACAGTTTTTTTAAAATCAGTAGGCAAAATTATTAAGTATTTACACTCTGATCTTAACTCAATAATGCATATTCTCCACTTACCTAGATATCCTATTCTGGGGCTTTTCTTAAATATTTGAAAACTGTGTTTGAGACGTGCATTTGCTTGCTCTATTTGTGGGGGTAAAACTTGAGCCTTTAATTGTTCTATCTTTGGTCCAGTCTTAATTGTTTTGGTTGTCGCCCAGATTTTTCTCCTTTGAGTACCTTAGGATAGTCTACAACTACCTAATTAGAGGTCATAAATACCTCCAAGGCCATAAGGAAGGGACGAGTAGTGCACGCATAAGATATCTTTTAAGGTTGCTAGAACGCTTTAGGCTATGACCAAGGGGAGGGAATTGGGTAGTAAGGATATGATGACCTCCACGCTAATGTCACGTGCAACCCTCATTGAGGAGTGATTACCGAACATTGCATGGGTATGATCCTGTAGGCTAACTAACCTAGAACTTCCCTTTCCCATTCCTATGTGTGTTTAAATTCTCTGAACCTGTTTTACATATACATAACCTGTCCAAATCTCTTTACCTTCACTATCTGAAATTCCTTGATTATATATGCATGGGTAAAACTACTTTATTTTTCAAATACTTGCTTGCTTGTTAATTGACTAATTCATATAGTTTAAGTTCGGCCGGGATCCACCGTTGTGGACCGCGAGGGGTGCCTAACACCTTCCCTCAAGGTTATTTTGAGCCCTTACCCTAATCTCTAGTGATGCAAACTGGTTCATGAGTTAATCGCTCTAGGTGCCCTAATACACCATAATCCGTTCAGTGGAGACTCTTCAAATACCTAATTCCCAAAAGAAAATAAGTTGTTCCCCCATGAATGTTGAAACCCGGACTTCCCCGCAAAAGGGAAAAAAGAGGGGCGCGACATAATGGTGACTGCTGCATAAATCATGCTCAACATCATATTCCACTCGTGCAAAATCAATCCTATAGCAATGCTTGATGGGTGTTTGCACTCTTCCTATCTATCACCCTTTAAATTTGGAAAGTCGTATTTGCGATAAAACTATTCGATCAGCAGTGAGTTCGACGGTTCCGTGCCTTTCTCCCTCAAGTTGTTCGCTTGAGGGTCCCGGTCTAGACATCTATAGCAGTCGTACTCTAATTAGTTGTACATGCATCATGGTCAAACCTAGCCGGGTTAATATGTTGTCCGCATAATAACCCTTTAAGACAAGCCTTATCCAAAAGTCCATCGGGTTTTCCATAATCCCAATGGACGTAACCACGATTATGTGCATTAATTTGGAGAAATAAGTACCAATATACTAATTATTACTGTATAAATAGATGGACCTGGAGGGGAAAAGGGCCTAACTCTCTTTTGTTTTGCAGAAAATGAGGCACGAAGTCCCCATATTTGGTATGGTTGGTAACATTCCCTCACTTTTGCTAGATTGGTGGAGGGATCTTCCTTCATATGACCAAAACCATGTGAAACGAGTCTTAGGAAACTTGCCTTCTCTATTGGATTTTCAGCCCAACAAAATGCTGATCGAGGCTGCAACTATGTTTTGGGACAAGGAAAGGGCTGTGTTCCATTTTGGGAACATAGAAATGACTCCCCTTCTAGAAGAAATAGGAGGATTTACTGGGTTTCCTTGGGAAAGACCTAATCTGTTAGCACCTGAAAATCGCACTACTAGGGGATTTCTTAAGATCATGTGGCAGAAGAAAAATGACAACTTGAAATGCCTGAAGGACTCCTACATACCCTTTGAATTCCTTTATGACCACAGTCATAGTCGCTCTTATATTTTTTATGATGAGTTATCAATCACCTCCTTGGGTTGGATTCATCGTAGGGTCTTCGTGTTTATTATGTGTTTCTTGGGCATGCCGGTATTCCCAATCTAAGGGGATAGAATCCATACTAGGCTGGCCATGGTGACCAAAACTCTAATGGACGGGATAGAGGGGTATACATACACTATCGTCCCTATGATTGTTGCAGACATGTACCGGGCTTTGGAGCGTTTCCAAAAGGGGTTCATATTCTTCGAGGGTTGCAACTTGCTATTACAGGTCTAGTTGTTGGAACATCTCCAAAAAGGACAGTACCATCAAGAATGTCCGTGATGGCCATGGAATGATCACATAGCCTTCCATCATCCCAAAAGGATGAACTATATTCCAGACGTGTTTGCTCAACTGAAGGACGATGTGGGAAGGGTGCAATTTTTCAAAAATTTGATTGAGGATCAGGTCCAGTAGATGTTCGAGTGGTTCCTTACCAATGATTTCATCATCAGATCCAGGTATTTTCCACACTTGGTGTTGATTGGGTTAAGGGGCATATACCCTTACGCTCCTCTCACTGTTATGAGTCAAGCAGATATAAGACAGGTCATACCACAGGTCGCTAAAATGTGTCACTTCAGAGCCAATTTCCAAGGTGATGCCATCCCGTATAAGAATTAAGCACAACATATATGGACCTTGAAGATTATTGTGGAGAAGGATATTATCGAGCCAGACCGATATCATGCAGGCCACTTATACCTTTACCCTTCGTGGTTGGAGGACAACATAGTCGGGGTATTTTGGCCAAGGGCTGGTCCAGGAAATAGGATCATAGATGAGGTTACTAAAGCAGAGGTGAAGTACAACAAGTTACGGAAAAGAGTTCGAGAGTCTGAAGCTAAGCAAATGGCGCAGCATAAGGATAATATGGAAATGATTAATGAGTGGAAAGAAAGAGCTACCAAATCCAGCGAAAGGCTGGAATATCTGGAGTACAACTTGATGGAATTGGAGGGGAAGATGAGTAAGAGGGTCACCGACTACCAGAACACTGAAGGAAATGAAAGAGGGCATCTGGCAAGGGCATTCCTATTGCTGAACCTGCGTGAGTAGGGAGATTTTATCGACAACAGCATCCGGTCTGGAGAGGGTCTCTTTGGGACCAAGTAGAGTAGATTTACTTGCTTTCCTTTCAAATGTAATAAAGCCAAGTGCCATTAGCAATATTATCCCATTTAGTTTCATTTTGGTTTGTTTACTTTTACAATAATGAAATGAGGTAATTATTGGCACTAAATTTCTCCAAATTTATTTGTCGCTAGGCCTACCTCGGGCACAACGAGGTTCCAAATTAGGATGCAAATTTATATTCCCGTAATATGTGTTTAAATATTGCAAATATTTCAAAATCTTTATTGACTTGTTTACCTTTGTATTTTTCTTTATTATTTATTCTCATCCCCTAAGGGTGGTTCGCTCATACTGGCATCATCACACTAGATCTAGAGGCACTCCACCTCCTCCTCCAAGTAATACAAAGGAAAAGGAAAAATGGATGACTTAAGTGGTATTCGAAAGGAGAATGCTGAGAACTCAGAAACTTCAAGATGGTCAGGGTAATCCTGCACCAAATGATCTAGTCTTGAGGTTGGAACAAAAGATACTGGAGCTACAAGGAGAGCTTGAGCAGGTCTGTAACTTGGAAAACTTATCACTCACACTGAATGTCCTCGACATCAACCAACAAAATACAAAGAACCCAGCACCTCCCACAAAACACACCAAACTAACATCCATAAAACCCTCATGCACCGCATCAATATGTAACCCTACCCCAAAATCTCAATCCCTTACCAATACCAACTATGCCACAATATCACCATCAACCAATTCAGTACCCACCAACGCCACTTATCACACTCCCTAAAATGCATCACAACCCATTCCCGATCCTCAAAACTCAACCAATGACCACCATTACACAAAGGCACCCGTTACTCACCAAAACAACCCTATATACGTAGAAACCATACCTCACTCTATCCAACCAACTTCATATACACCAAAATCCGCCAAGAAGAACCTGCTCATTAAAAATATGGCTGAGGAGCTCAAGAAGTTGACGAGTTGAGTTCAAGGTGTTGAAGGCGGAAAAGTAATAGAAGGTTTAAACTATGAAGACTTATGCATACAACCAGATGTAGAACTGCCAGAGGGTTACAAATCTCCCAAGTTCAAGATGTTTGACAGTACAGGTGATCCTAGGGTTCATTTGAGGACTTATGTGACAAGCTTGCTAGAGCCGGAAAGGATGAAAGGATCCGGATGAAGCTTTTTATGAGAAGTCTTACGGGAGATGCTTTGTCCTGGTACATGATAGCTAGGGATTTCGACGCATTTTATACTCCTTCTCGCTTATGCTTTGATTAGAAATTCATACAAAATAGTCCCAAAAGGCTCACAAGTTGTGCTTGATTGCAGGTTTGATCAACAAAGTGACAAGATGTCAAAGATCAGCTCAAAGTGAGTGAAAATTGCACAAGTGACAAAGGCAAGGCAAGCTCAAGCAAAACAGGCCAGTGCGGCCCCACTACACTTTGTGCGGTCCGCATTGGGAGATTCATAGAGATGGTATTTCAGGCATTAAGGCAGTGGGACCGCACTAGGTTTTGTGCGGTCCGCACTGAAGGCAATGCGGTCGCACTACCATTCGGTGCGGTCCGTAGAGCCAAGGTTCAGAGAAGATGCAGAATGGAGTTTTAAAGCATGTCCGGTCCGCAGTCCATTTTGTGCGGACCGCACTAGAAGCCTCCACGGCCACAGTCCATTCTGTGTGGTCCGCGGAGCCCAAGTTCAGAGAGCTATTTTTTTAGGCCAAAGCCCCAGTGCGGACCGCGGTCCATTTTGTGCGGGTCGTACTAAACCCGTAGGGGCATTTTTGTCCAAATTTTTTAGCTTAGTATAAATAGATTCTTTTTCCATTTTTAAGGTATCAGATATTTTAGAACAGTAGTTGTGCTCGTGGGAACGACTCTTGTAGCCATTTTGGGCAATTTTATGTACTTTGAACATTGAATATTTATTTTTATCTTAGTAATTTATTAATGTGAGTTTATCTTCATCTATTTCTTGTTTTTCTTCTTTGAATATGAGTAGCTAGACCCTTTAGATAGGGTTGTGGCTCAACCCTAGTGTGGGTAATTGATGGGTCTTGTATTTTAGGGCTAAATTGATTATAGGTGTTTGATATTTGGGTCAATTTCATGGTTCATTGTTGAATTAGTGGTTGCAAACACTAGTTTGTGTTTAGTTGACTAGGGTTCTTCTTGAGAAAGAGAGCCTAAGTCTCCGAAATTGATCCAACAAGGAATTGGGGCATACTCAAGAGATTGATAGCCCCAGTTAAAGGGTTAAACTTCGAGAGAGTAATACCCAACTTTAACCTTAGTTGCTTGTGCAAATTTTCATACCCAATTGGTCTTGAGGAAGTCAATTGGGTAAAATCACTTGAACCACCGAGTAGAGTGGGTAAATTAGTGCAACGGTTATATCATATTCCCCAAATATGTCAAAGACGCCTTAGACTCAAGTACCCGTCAATTGTCCACCTTGGCAGAAGTCACTACCCTAGTGCTTTTTAAACTTATTTGAACAACTTGTAGCATTTTAAATCTTAGCTTAATATACAATTTGTAGTTTGATAAAAGTAGAATTATAAAGAAAATCCCAAAAATGATGAGAAGTGTAATTATGAACACATATGCAATCCTAAACTAGAAAGATACTCGATTCCAATTCTAGCTCTCTGTGGATTCGATCCTGACCTAAAATTGGGTAAAAGCTATTGCGGTCCTCTCTTGCTACTTATTAGTAGTGTGGAGTTGGCAGTTATCACTTTTTGGCACCGTTACCGAGGAGCTAACGGTTTTGGCTATCTATTTAGTTAGTTTTGTGTGTTGTTCTTCTTTCCTTCTTTGTTACTAATTTTTGTGTATCAATTATTCAGGTACAAAATGGCTTTAAATGCTAATGACCCTCTTAAAAACATGCTTGCGAGGGAGGAAGTTGATGATATTGGAGAGGATGAGGCCACCAGGCTAATGCTAATGAAAACGTCACAAACCCTCCTTCGCCACCTCCAAGAGCGGTTCCTTGGGTGCTTCCGAACCAAGGCTATGCAAGTGCTATTATCCCACCCAGAATCCGGGCGGGTATTTTCAGATAACCAATGTGATGTTGACCTTACTTGAGCAGCGTGGGTATTGCGCTGCGGATCAAAATTCCTACAAACATCTCATGGGGTTCGTGGATACATGTTGGGGGAGAAAGCAGATGAATATAGATACTCTTAGGTTGAGGCTTTTCCCATTCTCACTTCGGGGGAAAGCATTGGATTGGCTCGAGAGACTTCCCAACCATTCCATCACAACTTGGGATGAGTTGGCGGATAAGTTTATTGCTAAATTTTTCTCACCCGGGCACATGGCGGCACTTCGAGATAAGATATTGGCCTTCAAGCAAGAGCCCACGGAACCTTTGCATGAGATTTGGGAGCGGTGTAGAACGATGGCGAAGGAATGCCCCAATAATGACATGATAGAGAATATGTTGCAAGAACTTTCTACTGGGACATCAATACTACAAATCAATACATAGTAAATCAACTCGCTGGGGGAAATTTTATGAAATTAACATATGATGAAGCTTGTGCCATACTTGATGAGATGGCTGACACTTCTTCTGCTTGGGAAAGTAGAGCCAATGTTCCTCAAGGTGACCCTACGGTTATTCATTTGCTATAGGAATTACATCTCCATAGGCAAGCTATAATGGAGTTGACGACTAGCATGAACCAATTGGCTAAGGCACAGTTGCAACAAGTCTAAAATACTCACCAAGTGAATGCCATGGAGGGTGTTAATATGCTTGTCAACAAGAGAAGGAAACAAAACCAAGGAAATTCTGAGTAATTTGAGGATGCATGTGATGGGTTTCAAAATGATGATTATGATGACCAAAGTGAAGAGGTTCAATATGTAAACAACTATCAAGGACAATGGGGAAACTCTTCCAACCAACAATAGTGGCATCCTCAGGGCAATTGGGGCAATCAACAACAAAATAGTGGTAATTGGGAAAACAACAACCAAAACAACAACTGGGGCAATCAGAACAACAATCAAGGCAACTAAGGGAATTGGAATGGTAATAATAACAATTGGGGCAACAATAACAATCAAGGTGGATGGAACAATGGGAACCAAGGAAGCCAGGGGCAAGCTTTCAAAGGCAACCAATGTACCGACAACTGAAAAAACCACCCCCATTTCCTTCTCAAGGTCCTAGTTCTTCCAACAATGATATGGGTAGAATTGAAATGATGTTTGAACAGATGATGAAGAAGAATGAGGATTAGGATGCACAGTTGGCTTCCTACAATGCCCTATAAGATACATGGAGGTGGAATTAGGCCAAATCTCTCAATCATTGAATACTCTCCTGAAGGGTGCTCTACCAAGTGATATAGTAGTGAACCCAAAAGGTGGGAACAATCATGTCATGGTGATTACGACAAGAAGCGAGAGGGGCAGTGATGTGAATGCCTCGAAACAAAAGCAAGTTGTCGATGATGATGTTGAGTTGTAAGAAAATGAAGTTCCTTTGGTAGTTGAAGATGTGGTTGATGAACATGTGGACAATGAAGTGAGGATTGACATTAATGAGGCCGACGTGGAAACTCAAGATGCCGGGAACCCATCTAGGGAACATGTGATTGACATACCAGAGCCGGTTGTACCAAAAGCCAAGGCTCCTTTGCCAAGGCCACCTCCACCTTATCCTCAAAGGTTCGCAAAGTAGAGAAATAATAATCAGTTCAAAAAGTTCATGATATGATGAAGAGCTTGTCCATTAATATGACTTTGGTGGAGGCTCTTGAACAAATGTCGGGCTATGCAAAGTTCATGAAAGACTTGGTCACAAAAAAGCATTCTATGGATTGTGAAACTATAAAGATGACTCACCAAGTTAGTACTATAGTGCATTCAATGGCCCCGAATCTTGAGGATCTCGGTGCTTTCACCATTCCTTGCACCATTGGGAGTGCAGATTTTTCCAAAGCTCTATGTAACTTCGGAACTAGTATCATTTTGATGCCTTACTCAGGTTTCAAAACTTTGGGTATTGGGCAACCTAGACCAACTTCCATGAGGTTACAAATGGCAGATAGATCGATGAAGAGACCTTTGGGTATTATTGATGATGTGCTTTTTTTAGTGGACAAATTTATCTTGCCAGCTGACTTTATGATCTTGGATTGTGAGGTGGACTACAAAGTTCCTATTTTCTTGGTAGACCTTCCCTAGCTACGAGTAAGGCATTGGTAGATATGGAAGCAGGGGAACGCACCTTCGGGGCAGGTGATGAAAAGGTTGTCTTTCATGTGTGCAAGTCTATGAAGCAGCCCAATAGTACCGAGGTGTGCTCTTTTGTTGACCTCGTCATAACTGTGATAATTGATGACACCAGTGATCAATGTGGAGGACCCGTTGGAGGCCGTATTGTTGAATCTTGATGTCAATGAGGATGCAAACCGAGTGGAGTGTGAGAATGATTTACATGGAATGGGGTCTTATTCTTATTAGCCTAGGAAATTGTCTTTGGATCTCGAGAATAGAAAGACTCCACCAACCAAACCTTCAATTAAGGAGCCTCAGGTGTTGGAATTGAAGCCATTGCCTCTACACCTCAGGTATGAATTCTTAGGCCCTAGTTCTACTTTACCAGTTATTCTTTCCTCGTATCTTACTAACTTGCAGGTAGATGCCACTTTGGCGATGCTCAAAAAGAGGAAGAGGGTAATTGGAAGGACTTTGGCCGTCATTCGGGGAATAAGCCCCGCATTTTGATGAACCAGTAAATAGGTAGAGCAAAGTTAAATCATAGTTTGTTTGTCATTTCATGACCCTATATTAACTAATAAAGGGTTTATTTTAATTAAAATAAAGTGAAACGATCAAAATCCATGACCTTGAAATCTTGTGGAATTAAGACGTGTCCTTTACATGACCCTATGAGTGCTAAATGTTTGGCATGCCGAATGTTGTGTTTAAGCTTTATTAGAAACAAACTTTTTAGGCCTGTTTCTTGTTTCTGCTTATCATATGTGTTGGTGTTTGTCTTGAACATTTAGTTTTTCTTCGTGTAGACTTAAACTAATAAGAATCTCAAAAAGGTAACTGTTTGGCTCAAAAGTTATTAATATACTTTGTAAGCTTAAAACAATAAAAAATAAATGAGGGTAAATCGTAATCAAATATAATAAAACCTAGAGATGGAAAAGATGAAGATTATTATAGTAGATCTGATAGTGAAAAATGATAGTATGAACTTGAGAATAAGTATTCGTTAGATGTAGAGATAGAGAGAGAGTAGGAGGGGGTCCTTATTACCAACACTTGAATTGCAGATTTGTTCTTCAAAGTGGGCTCTTGATTATCAATACTTGAATCGCTTCTTTGTTCTTCATGTGGGCTCCTGTTTACCAACACATGAATTTCAGCTTTGTTCTTCAGGTGGGCCCCTGATTAGCAACACTTGAATTGCTACTTTGTTCTTCAGATGGGCTCCTGATTAGTGAAACTTGAATTGCTGCTTTGTTCTTCAGGTGGCACCTGATTACCAACACTTGAATTGCTACTTTGTACTTCAGTTGGGATCCTAATTACCGATACTTGAATCACTGATTTGTATTCATGTGGGCTCCAGATTACCAACACTTGAATTGTTGCTTTGTTATTTGCTTGCACAAGAATATTTTGGAGGGTGATACAAAACCCTCCTTGGAACATCAAAGGAGGTTGAATGAAGCAACGCAATAAGTGGTGAAGAAAGAAGTGATAAAGTGGTTAGATGTCGGGGTTGTGTACCCTATTTCCGATAGCTCATGGACTTCTCCGGTGTAATGTGTGCCGAAGAAGGGTTGTATGACTGTGGTAACAAATGAGAATAATAAACTCATTCCCACGCAGACAGTTACCGGATGGAGGGTATGCAGGGACTACCGGAAGCTGAACAAGGTGACCCGCAAGGATCACTTCCCATTTTCATTCCTTGACCAAATGCTTGATCGCCTTGCTGGGCATGCCTTTTATTGCTCTTTGGATGGATATTATGGATATAATCAAATCTTAATCACTCCAGAGGACCAGGAGAAGACCACTTTTACTTGTACATATGGCACCTTTTTCTTTCTCTCGGATACCGTTCGGGTTGTGCAATGCTCCGACAACATTCCAACGATGTATGATGGCTATTTTCACTGACATGGTGGAAGATATATTGGAGGTCTTCATGGATGATTTTAGTATGGTTGGTGAATCATTTGAAGAGTGTTTTGGGAAATCTGGATAGAGTTTTGGCCCGATGTGAAGACACAAATCTCGTACTTAATTGGGAAAAATGCCACTTCATGGTTGTGGAGGGAATAGTGTTGGGCCACAAAATTTTGAAACATGGGTTTGAAGTTGACAAAGCCAAGATAGAGATGATTTCAAGGCTTCCTCCCCCCACTTCTGTCAAAGGGGTGAGGAGTTTTCTTGGGCACGCGTGGTTTTACCGCAGGTTTATAAAAGATTTTTCGAAGGTGGTAAACCCCTTGTGCAAGCTTCTAGAAAAGGATGCCAAGTTTGTGTTCGATGAGGGATGTATGTAAGCATTTGAGCTTCTCAAGCTTAAGTTGACCACTACCCCTATTTTTACCTCACCAAATTGGAGCTTGCCTTTCGAGCTCATGTGCGTCGTAAGTGACGTTATGGTTGGGGCAGTTTTGGGTCAAAAAGTTAATAAAATATTTCATCCGGTGTACTACGCAAGCAAGACCATGAATGAGGCTCAAAGGAACTACATGGTTACCTAGAAAGAGTTGTTGTCCATAGTGTTTGCAATGGAAAAGTTTCGGCCGTTTCTTATGGGGCCAAGGTCATAGTGCACACCGATCATGCCGCCCTTAGGTACTTGATGACAAAGAAAGACTCCAAAGAAAAGTTGATGCGATGGGTGTTACTACTTCAAGAGTTCGATATAGAAATTGTGGACCGGAAGGGTAGTGAAAACCATGTTGCAGACCATTTGCCCCCCTTGGAGGAGGAAGGAAGGCCATGTGATGGCCTAGAGATCAATGACGCATTTCCCGATGAGCAACTACTTTCCGTGTCTATGATTGAAATGTCGTGGTTTGCAGATATTGCTAACTACTTTGTGACTGGAATTTTTCCATGTGAGCTCTCTTCTAACCAAAAGAAGAAGCTCAAACGGGATAGATTGGATTTCTATTAGGATGAGCCGTATTTGTTCAAGATTTGCACAAATGGTGTGATCCGAAGGTATGTACCGGAGGAAGAAAAATTGAGTATTTTGGAGGCTTGTTATTCCTCTCCCTATGGTGGCCATCATGGCGGGTGAGGACAGCTTCTAAAGTTCTTAGTTGTAGGTTTTATTGGCCAACTTTGTTCAAGGATCCGGTTACATATCAAACACCTCCACCCATATATCAAACACCTTAACCCATATATCAAACACCTCCACCGACATACCAAGCACCGCCACCCACATATCAACCTTCATCTCCCAGATATTCCCAACCAGCCACTGACCATCATACCTATAATTCCCAAAAATCTCATTTCCAGTCACCTCTAACTCGCTAGAAGTTTCCAAGACCATGACCCAATTTTGACCGCAAGCCACCCAGACAGTACATCGCTATTGTTGAAACCATCAACCAACTGTACGAAAGGTTGAAAGTCGCTGGTTATGTCACCCTTATTCCTGCTGTGGAATTAGAGAATCCATGCCAGTGGGTTAACCCTAACAAAACTTGTGCATACCATTTCAGTATGAAAGGTCACACCATTGACGAGTGCTGAACATTGAAAGATAAAATCCAGACACTGATTGACAACAAGATTATACAGGCAAAAGAAGCTGTACCCAATGTCTACAACAACCCCCTCCCTGATCATAGGGGTGGCGGGATACATGTGATAGAAATGGATGAGGAATGGGATCCTGAGGGGTCAATGGGGCTCATTCGAGAAGGCAATGACTTTAAACATGTAGTCAAACTTACTCCTATTGTAGTGCAGACTTAGTCACCGATCGAAGTTGAGGTAGTTGCATCAATTCCATTTAAGGTAGAGGTAGCTCCACCTGCGGCCACCCCTATTCCATTAGAAGCGGAAGTGGCCACACCTTTCACGGTGACAGTATCAACCACACCTCCTCTCAACTCAAAATCAATACCCTAGGATTATGTTGCCGAGGCTAGGCAAAAAGGAAAGGCAAAGATGGAGGAATCCGATGCTGCACAAGGAATGACTAGGATCGGGAGAATCTATACACTTGAACACTTAGGATGACCAAGTAAGGATGCCACTACCAAGCAGCCTGTCATTGAAATAGGGCCAGATGACCTTTGGAGGAAAGTACAAGCTAGGGAATACTCTATCATCGATCATTTGAACAAAACCTCAGCTCAGATATCCATACTGTCCTATTGCAAAATTCAGAGACACACAAGAATGTTTTGATGAAGGTGTTGAGTGAAGCTTATGTACCCAACAATATCACCTACGAAGAGATGGCCAATATGGTAGGGCAGGTGTTGGAAAGTCATAAGATAATATTCTACGAAGATGAGCTACCACCTGAGGGGTTGAATCACAACCGAGCATTGCATATCACAATGTCATTTGAGGACAAATTCATTGCTAGGGTTTGATTGATGGGGGTTCAAGCCTCAATATTTTTTCGTTGGATACTCTGAAAAGATTGGGCAAAGGTTTCCATGAAATACTGGCAGGGAACATGAACGTGAAAGCCTTCGATGGGTCTCAAAGGGCCACTATTGGGGAAATTAACCTTTGCTTGTAGATGGGACCAACTTGGTTCGACATCGAGTTTCAGGCGCTCGACATACCAGCCTCATACAATCTTTTGTTGGGAAGATCATTGAAACATGCCGCCGGAGATGTGTCTTCCACACTACATCAAGCTATGAAATTTGAATGGAACCATTAGGAGATGATCATTCATGGAGACTGGAGTAACCCCATTTACACAAGTCAAACCTTCCCGGTTATTGGAAACAAAATAATTTTAGGAAGGGAAACCTATTATCACATCGAACGTGTCAATGATGTTGAGAAAGACAAATTGTGGAGTAGCAAAATAGAAAGCATACTGGCATGGTCTGGGTATGAACTCGACAAAGGGCTTGGGAAGAATCTCCAGGGTATCACTAAACTGATACAGCTAAAGCGTCATGGTACTACCTTCGGACTCGGATACCAGTATACATAGTAAGAGTATAATGATTGGTCGCCTCTATAGCGCGGACTGTATTGCACTTTCGAGCAACTAGTGCCATATCTGGATCAAGCTTTTCACCAGGCTGATACGATATGGGGAACTGCAGAAGAAGAAGCATTAGCTGGGGTGAGGAATCTATTTTTAGAGGATGAAGACATGGACTATAATGCAATAAATGAGGAGGAGAAGGAAGAAGGCCTCACTATTCAGACTGTAGAGAAGGAAGAGTTCTCAGGAACTGGACCGCCACACCATCCCAGGTCCGCTGAGTCTCTTAGTAGCTTGGCAGAATGTATTCCTATAGCCATTCTAGGCATTTAAGATTTTCAGTAATTTTGTTTTTTATATCCACTTGTTTCAAAATAACATTCATCGAGTTGTACTCGTATGGATGTTTTAAGTCTTAATCAAATGCATTGCTCTTAATTATTTATTATTATCTTCCATATTATTTCTTTCTACAGCATTATTGTTACTTTTCCTAATGAACTGGTGATTGTGACATGTAATGAGGCAACGTAACAGGAGCATAGTGATTCAGATGAAAAAGATGAGATGCCCAAGGAATTTGTTAGGGAGGTTGAAACTTTGAGAATAAGCCTAAGTCCAACTTGGAAGAAACCGAAGCAGTAAATTTGGGGAACGCCGAGACCGTCAAGGAGACTCGCATCAGCATTCACTTATCGCCAACCGACAAAGAGGATTACATTCATTTTTTAAGGGAGTATGATGACATTTTCGCATGGTCATATGATGACATGACTGGTTTGAGCACGTCCATAGTGGCTCGCAAGTTGCCTACTAATCCCATGTGCCCGCCAGTGAAGCAGAAACACAAAATTTAAACTAGATATGAGCCTGAAGATCAAGAAGGAAGTTACTAAGCAGATCAAAGCCAAAGTTCTCAGGGTTGTTGAGTACCCAACCTGGTTAGCCAACATTGTGCCAGTTCCTAAGAAAGATGGGAAAGTCAAAGTATGTGTTGAT
Organism: Nicotiana glauca; assembly: GCA_026770625.1. Taxonomy (NCBI): domain Eukaryota; kingdom Viridiplantae; phylum Streptophyta; class Magnoliopsida; order Solanales; family Solanaceae; genus Nicotiana; species Nicotiana glauca. The sequence goes on from MU691393.1 coordinate 46,597, forward strand.
TATCGGGATTTAAATAGAGCGAGTCCCAAGGATGACTTTCCACTGCCAAACATACACATCCTGATCGATAATTGCGCCAAGCATGAACTCAAATCCTTTGTGGATTGCTTTCCAGGTTATCACTACATTTTAATGGATGTAGAAGACGCAGAAAAAACCGCTTTTATTACACCATGGGGGTATACAGCTATAAGATGATGCCATTTGGTTTAATCATAATAAAATTTCCATTTCCCCCAAGATTAGAAACTGGGGAAAATTTTTTAGGGGGACCCTCAAAATTCCGGAGCAAGTCCAACCGACGCCGACATATGTCAGACGTTCAGAAATCGTTTAAGAAACTGGGGCAAAATGTTAAGAAGGATTTTCAAAATTCCAAAGAAAGTTAAACAAGGCTCGTCACCCACAAACGGCCGAAGGATCATCCATGAAACTGGGGTAGAATTTTGAGGAGGACCCTCAAAATTCTATCATGAGAAAGCTGCAATGTCTTTGAAATATGTTACTATCACTAGTTCATCTAAAAATTACTTGACATTTCAATATGTTTCTAGTATGACTCTATTTTTATCAATAATTGCATATTTTTGAATACTCTATTTTTCGTAACAGTCAGGTGTTACCGAGGGAAACTCAAACGAGGCCTCCAGAACGGAACGAAGCAAGGCCAGCAGACAAAGGAACGAACCAACCTCCCCCCGCACAAAACTTACAATATTTCTTTGAGCACAAGCACATCTTTACATAACAGTAACATTCGCATATATATATATATACACGTAGAAAGATCACTATCAATCATGCCATCATACACCGAATATATCTCCAGCTAAGAAATATGCTACTCTTATTTTCTACTGGTTCTTTGTATGGGACAAAGCCATGTCCTGCATACTTGCATGAGGCTAATCCTTGCCTCCAAACCTCCATGAGGATAATCCTTTCCTCCATATCTGCATGAAGCTAATCCTTACCTCCATATCTGCATAAGGCTAATCCCTACCTTCATATCTGCATAAGGCTAATCCCTGCCTCTGCATTTGCATGATGCTAATACTTGCCTCCATATTTGCATGAGGCTAATCCCTGCCTCCATATCTGCATGAGGCTAATCCTTTCCTCTACACCTGCATGAGGCTAATCCCTACCTCCATATTTGCATGAGGCTAATCCCTGCCTCCACATTTGCATGAGGCTAATCCCTGCCTCCATATTTGCATGAGGCTAATCCCTGCCTCCATATATGCATGAGACTAATCCTTGCTTCCAAACCTGCAAGAGGCTAATCCTTGCCTCCATACCTGCATGAGGCTAATCCCTGCCTCCATCCTACATGAGGCTAATCCCTTCCTCCACACTTGCATGTGGCTAATCCCTGCCTCCATCCAACATGAGGCTAATCCTTGCCTCCACATCTACATGAGGCTAGTACTCGCCTCCATACATGCATGAGGCTAATACTTGCCTCCATACCTGCATGAGGCTAATCCTTGACTCCATACCTACATAAGGCTAATCCTTGCCTCCACACCTGCATGATGCTAATCCTTGCCTCCACACTTGCATGAGGCTAATCCATCCTTGCCCCCATATCTGCATGCGGCTAATCCCTGCCTCCATATTTGCATGAGACTAATCCCTGCCTCCATATTTGTATGAGGCTAATCGTTGCCTCCATATTTGCATGAGGCTAATCGCTGCCTCCATATTTGTATGGGAATAAGCATTGTCCCTCCTTGCATAAATATTGCTCTATTCCGATACTATCTATTTGATTTTCCATCGGGCTAGGCTCTGCCCTTCATTTCACAAGACTAAGCATTGTCTTGTTAACATCATATTATTGCATCTCATGGGCTGAAATATAGCCAATTAATCCAAAGGCGTCATAGTCTAAAGGCATCATCCTCATAACCGGAAGACACCATGTCATGGCCTGAGGATCTCTCAAATTTACATATCATTATTCAAAGGCGTCATGGTTTGGAGGCACCATCTTCATGGCTCGAGAACATAATTTCATGGCCTACGAATCCCTCACTGAACAATTCATGCCCCAGGACATCATGGTCTGAGGACTTCATCCTTAATCATCCAAAGACAACTTTCATGGTCCAAAGGAAATCTGCATCATGTTTAAAAAATTTCGCACAAATACATGCTTGTAGCGTCTCTTTATTTGCAGGTGACCGCTAAGCAGCTACTATCCCAGCAGGAGTGACCTCGCTCCATTCAACTATCTCAAACTTGACTATTCATCATAACCACCCATCCCAAAATCTCGTGTCTGTTCTTGTAATGACTTCATCGGTATATTCCTCCGATGGATCCGGAACTATACATTGCCTGATTCCTTTAAAACCAAGAATATGTAGGTAGCTCAAGGACAGGGTTCGGCCTATATTTTTCAAGACATCCCATTCAGTAAAAATTGGCCATTATTTCTTTATCCGAAAACTCTTTCATTTTTTTCGGGTAAGAGGGCAGCTGTTGATACCCAATTTTCCCCTCATATATATTTAAATATGCATACATACATTCAAAATATTGCATACACATTCACAAACATGCACAAATGTTTTTATAAATTTTCTATAACTTTTAAAAGACTTAAAAACCCATTTATTTCTGTATTTTACTTATACAAATATTCAATAACTATTCCTCATATTATTTTTATGAAGATTGATTATTTAAATTCATCATTTATGCCCATATAAACCCTTAATATTTTAATTGTATTTCTTACAATCACATTTGCATTTTTAGGCTAGAGACTCGAACCAAATCTGGTTATACGATTTCTATATTTCCTGATGTAAATCTCAAGAGACTCGAACCAAATCTGGTTCAAAGTCTCTCATTTCTCGATTGTTCTATCCATGTTCACTCTAATATCTGTGAGTAATGATTTTTGTGGTCTTATGGTTTCAAATCTTTAGTTCAAACCAGATATGATTTGCTTATGTCTATTTTTAACAACCTAGGTATTTTCTGGTTGAATCCGTTTAGATCTCCTTAGATCTAAAGTGGTTCTGAGTTTGTTTGGCTAATTTGTTCATGACTGCTTCCACTTGATAGATTGTCTGATTATTTCTTAACTTATTAACCTGGTTCTAATTTTTTAAAGGACTCCGTGTGAGACTTCCCTAAATTAAGTACCATCTATGGGATTATGACCCCTTAATTGAGCCATGACTGATGGTTAATTGATTTCCATACCTTATGTGCATATGATTGGGTCATTACCTTATGTGCCCTACTCTACTGCATACTATAAAACCCCCCATTGTTCTGGCTCGAAAAAGGCATCAGTTCACAATATACACACACAAACTTAAGACAACTTGCTCTCTTTTTTGCAAACTTCTGTCACTTATTTACTACACTATCTAGTCGGCTCGAAGCCAAGACTAGGTCTTGGATCATCTTTACCTCATTCTTTTATTGCACATTTCCAACTGGTATGCTTCCATTTTACTATTATACAAACCTTTACATGCATTTAGTTTGTAAATTGCCTGTTCCTAACATGTCTTTTGTTATGTTGTGTAATCAGTAGAATCTTCTAGACTAGCCTGTCTATAATTTAACCTATGTGTTTCATGCCTCTTGTTCTCAGTCAACCTATGTATCACATTTGTTTATGCTGCATGCTTCTTGTTATTTGACTGGACTTGTATGATTCCTTATAATTAGTTGGCCTTTTCCTTCTGTCCTGATTGAACTTGCATGTTTACTGCCATCACCTGTTTGCTTCTATTTGGTTGAATCTATGTGTACCTTGCTCTCAACCTATTTGGTTGCTGCTTCAGTAAAACTTCTGTGTATCCATATGAATTAGACTCATGCTCATTTCTCATGTCCAATATGACCCACAATCCATGTTCCCTTTTGTATGTGGCTGTTTGATCCTCAACATGCCTTGCCTTGTGTTTGGTCACTTAGTAATAGCTAACTTAAGTAATCCCATTTTTGAATGTTGTTTGTTTGCTGGAACCTTTTCCTAAGTTCCAGGAATCTAATGACTCTGTCTGCTTCTGGGTTCCTGAAAGTTTAAAACTGCTTTTTCTCAAAACTACTCTTGTAAATCACTATCCACTTCAAATTCTTAGAACACCTAGGGTCATGCCCCTCCAGTGTGAGCATTGCTTTGAAGTCCATGATATCCCTATGAACTTTGACACACTGGTGTTGGCTATTCCATACTGCATAAGCTGTTGATCTTTAAAAGGGGCCTTTGTGTGAGCACTGCCCTAGGTCCTTGAGGCCTTAGGGAACTTTGACACACTAAGATACCCTTCCTGACACTATAAGATATGGCATTTGAGACTATTCAAGGCCTGGTTCCCCAGGTTTTACTTTGGGCCTATCCAGGCTCCCTATAGTATATTATTACCATTCCTGTCATTTATTTACATTTGGCTTGTAATATTAATTACTTTGTAAATAGATATTGGGAAAAATAGTAAATTAGGAGGGAATATTATATGTATTTTTGGTGGGAATTTGGGTAGAAATCATGTCTTAGGATATTATGACTATTTGCATGCATTAGAAACCATGTTTCTTAGGGTTGTTTACCTGCATTAGACACCATGCCTATAGGTATTGCAATATTTGTTCATTTAGAAAACTAAGTTTATAGTTTATTGCAATGTTTAGATGTCATGCCTATAGGGTTTTAAAAATCAATCTTGTGTGTTTAGACACTACGCCCGTAAGATTTTTTTAAAATAATCTTTACATGTTGCCAAGGTTTAAAACAGTTTCTACATGTCAATAAAGTCTTAAGCTACTACTGAATTTAGATATTAAGCCTATAGGGTGTTTGAAAACCGATTTATGCAAATCTAAATCAGTCATTACACCTAGACAGCATGCCTATAGGATAAAAACTGCCTGCCTAAACTTGATTACTGATTTACTGCACTCCTAATTAATGATTAGATATCATGCTTATAGGACATCAATATTCCACGCTTAGGCAAGCCTGTAGGGCGACTAAAATCTTGCAAAGTTGTAAAATTATGCTCTATTATTTGTGACTGCCCATATTCAACTGTTTTTTTTAAATCAGTAGGCAAACTGATTAAGTTTTTACACTCTAGTCTTAACTCAATAATGCATATTCTCCGCTCACCTAGATATCTTGTTCTAGGGCTATTCCTAAATATCTGAAAACTGTATTTGAGAAGTACAATTGATTGCTCTATTTGTGGAGGTAAAACTTGAGCCTTTAATTGTTCTATCTTTGGTCCAGTCCTAATTGTTTTGGTTGTCGCCTAGATTTTTCTCTTTTGAGTAGCTTAGGATAGTCTAGAAATACCTAAATTAGAGGTCCTAAATACCTCCAAGGCCACAAGGAAGGGACGAGTAGTGCATAAATAAGATATCATTTAAGGTTGCTAGAACGCTTTAGGCTATGAACAAGGGGAGGAAATCGGGTAGTAAGGATATGATGACCTGTGCGCTAATGTCACGTGAAGACCCTCATTAAGGAGTGATTACCGGGCATTGCATGGGTATGATCCTGTAGGCTAACCAACCTAGGACTCCCTTTTCCTAATTTCCATATGTGTTTAAATTCATTGATCCCCATTTACATATACATAAGTTGTCCAAATCCCTTTACCTTCACTATCTGAACTTCATTGATCATATATGCATGGGGAAAGATACTTTATTTTGAAAATACTTGCTTGCTTGTTAATTGAATAATTCATATAGTTTATGTTTGGCCGGGACCCACGTTGTGGACCTCGAGGGGTGCCTAACACCTTCCCCTCAAGGTTTTTTGAGCCCTTACCCTAATCTCTGGTGATGCAAACTGGTTCATGAATTAATTGCTCTTGGTGCCCTAACACACCATAATCTGTTAGGTGGTGACTCTTCAAATACCCAATTCCCAAAAGGAAACGAGTTGTTCCCCAATGAATGTCAAAACCCGAACTTCCCTACGAAAGGGAAAAAAAAGAGGGCACGACATAGGTTCACGTAGGTCTCATAAGTTACGATCAGGCCTAATAGAGTCTTGTAGATCGGTGCAGAGACGTCTGTACTTATCTTCGAGAGGTAATAGGGTGTTAGGAAACTACTTTTTCTTGATCTCCTATCATACAGTTGATGTCGTACTAAGTGTCTTTAACTTATTCTCTCACAGATGGTGAAAACGCGCACGACGGATGTTCCAAACCAGTGAGGAGATTATCACCCTATTGCTAGAGGACAAGGCTATGGGAGAGAACCAGCTCGAGGTAAGAGACGAGGATGTCCTAGAGTTGTCCCAACTATACCACTAGCGGACCCGGTAGAGGATCCTATTATTAAGGAGCAGGGCAAGGTGTCTGCACCAGAGCCAACCCCGGTAGATTTCATGTCAGCACCGAACTTCCAGGAGGTTATAGGCTGTATGTTGCAGTTCATGGATTCTATGACCTAGGCTGGTTTATTTCCAGCAGACCGAGCCATATCTCAGGCGGGAGGGGGAGCATAGAACCCTACTGCTCAGGCCCCTGGACATACAACTGCCGTTTATCAGACCTCAGGTATACTGCCCGTAGGCAAAGCCCAGCCAACTATAGTAGTTGTACTTGAGCCTAGACCAGTTGTGACCAGCGAGCCGCAGAAGCTAATGGATAGATAGACCAAGCTTCATCCTCCTGTCTTTGGGGGTGAACGATATGAGAATCCCCAGGACTTCATTAATAGGTGCAGGGATAGACTGCACAACATGAGTATATTAGAGTCCTATGGGGTGGATTTCACTACTTTTCGGCAGGAGGCCAGGGCTCGTAAATGGTGGCAATCATATCTTCTCGGAAGACTAGCAGGTTCTCCTCCCATGACTTGGGATCAGTTTACAGGCCTTTTCTTGGATATGTATATTCCACCGTCCTAGAGTGAGGAGTTGCAGTTTCAGTTTGAGCAGCTCTAGTAGGGTCAGATGTCAGTGGCCGACTATGAGGCAAGATTCTCTGAGTTATCTCACCGTGCACTTATGATACTTCCTACTGACGCGGAGATAGTGCAAAGGTTTGTTGTGAGGTTGCAATTAGGTATTCAGGACACTATGGCCCAAAAAGTTGAGATGGGGACTTATTATCAGGTAGTAGTAGAGATACCTTAGAGGATTGAAGGTTAACATTAAAGAGGTAGAGAGCAGATGTAGCAGGACAAGCGGGTCTGTTATGCTGGAGAGTTTAGAGGTGCCCCGCTAGGGGAAAAGGTCAGTTTGGTAGAGGTCAGCCTAGAAGGCCCAAATATCTAGCACCTCCACCTTCTCGGGGTATTCCAGTGTGACCTTATTTTAGTGCCATGCTAGAGAGTTAATATTGCCCACCAGCGATTCAGGGTCCTTCTGGTGGGTATTCAGGCCATTAGGGTCAGACTTCAGGGCAACAATCTATTGTGCTAAGAGGTTGTTATGAGTGTGGGGATCCGGGCCACATGAAGAGGTTTTGTCCCAAACTTTGGGGCAAGGTAGTACAACAGGACCATCAACCCATGCTAAAGGTGGAGGCCAGGTAGGAGGAGGTCAGCCAGCTATTGTTCAGTCAGGCGGAGGCAAACAGTCGGTGCTCTAGCTTGGTTCTATGCTTTTCCGGCCAGACCAGATGCAGTGGCCTTATGTCGTGATCATAGGTATTATTTTTATCTACGGCAAAGATGTTTCCGTATTTTTTAATACAGGGTCTACCTATTCATATGTATCATCTCTGTTTGCTCATTTCCTAGATGTCCTTCGTGAGTCCTTGGGCACTCCTATTTATGTGTCCACTCCTATGGGCGATTCTGTTGTTGTGGATTGGATCTATCGGTCTTGTATGGTCATATTTTGTAATTACGAGACTAGAGCAGATCTTCTTTTGCTTGCTATGGTTAATTTAATGGTCATCCTGGGCATGGATTGGTTATCTCCATATTACGCCATCCTTGATTGCCATGCCAAGACTATTACCTTGGTGATGCCAGAATTGCCTAGATTTGAGTGGAATGGGTCGTTTGTCAATGCATCTAGTAAGGTTATTTCTTTCCTGAATGATCGACACATGGTCGAGAAGGGCTGTTTGGATTATCTAGCTTATGTTCGGGATACCACTACAGAGACTCCAGCAATTGATTCAGTACCAATAGTCAGGGAGCTCTCCGATGTATTTCCTTCTAATCTTCCAGGCATGCCACCAGATCGTGATATCGATTTTTGTATTGATTTAGCTCCAGGTAACCATCCTATGTCTATCCAATTGTACCGCATGGCTCCGAAAGAGTTGAAGGAATTGAAGGAATAACTTGAAGAGTTGCTAGCAAAGGGGTTCATCAGTGCATTGATTACCACCAATTGAACAAAGTTTCCACTAAGAACAAGTACCCGTTGCCGCATATTAATGATTTGTTTGACCAGTTGCAGGGTTCTAGGATGTTCTCTAAGATCGACTTAAGATCGGGGTATCATCAGTTAAAGATTCGAGACTCGAATGTTCTGAAGACTGCTTTCCGTACTAGATATGGCCATTATGAGTTTCTAGTGATGTCTGATAAGTTGGTATTTTACAAACTTATCTTATCTTTAAGCTTATATTTTTGCTATGATTGATGTGATAAAATCACGTGTTTAATGCCATTTACTTCTATATTACATGTTCTATATGAGTTAGAAGTGATGTTGAAGAAACCAAGTGAAACAAGTAAAAAAAGAAGCTAAAAAGAGGAAAATCTGGGCAATGCCCTCAGTTGTCGCAATTGTGACAGAAACCTGGGAATTGCAAAGAAAACAGTCTTGGGTATTGCGAGGAAAGCATGGAAATTGTGAAGGAAGATGATCTAGGCAGTCTTCGCAAATGCGATGAAGACTTCGCAAATGTGAAGTCAACCTAAGCAGTCAACTTTCACAAATGCGAAGTGGAGCAATATAGGCATATTTGCGAATTGCGAACTTACGTTCGCAAATGTGAAATAAATTTTTGTGAATTAAACTGTTGTACATGTTTTTGGGTTATATAAGCAAACTTCTGTATATACTTGTGTTGTAATTCTGTATATATTTTTGTTTGACGAGAAATGCCTCAAAGCATTTGAGGAATTGAAACAAAAGCTCACCACGGCACCTATTATTTTCACACCTGATTGGTCTCTTCCATCCGAACTCATATGTGATGCTAGTGGTGTAGCTATTAGAGTAGTGCTTGGCCAACATCACAACAAGGTTCTTCACCCGGTCTATTATGAAAGCAAGACACTCAATGGAGCGCAAATGAATTATACGGTGACTGAGCAAGAACTTCTTGCCATTGTCTATGCCTTTGAGAAATTCTAGGCTTACTTATTGGGATCCTAGGTGATAGTGTACATAGATCATGCTACTCTTTGCTATCTGATGGCAAGTAGGGATGCAAAGCTTGGGTTGATTCGGTGGGTCCTGTTGTTGCAAGAGTTTGACTTCAAAGTCAAAGATAGAAAAGGGACGGAAAATCAAGTGGCAGATCATTTATCAAGGCTTGAAGATACAGGGAGACCAAAGGGAGATCTTGAAATCAATGATGCATTCCCGGATGAATACATATTGCCATTATCTAGCACTTTTTCTCCTTGGTATGCCAATATTGCTAACTACTTGGTTAGTGACCTTATTCCGGATGGATTGGAATCCTATCAAAAGAAGAAGTTTTTGAGATATTGTCAGCAATACTATTGGGAAGAACCATTCTTGTTCCATGTTTATACTGATAACATCATCAGAAGGTGTGTTCCAAAAGAGGAGATTATGCCAATTCTAAAGGCATGACACGACTCACCGGTAAGGGGTCACCATGGGGGAAATCGAACGGCGGCTAAGGTTCTTGAATGTGGTTATTATTGGCTGTCGATTTATCATGATGCCAATCAAATGTTCAAGTCTTGCGACCAATGCCAAAGGCAAGGATCAATCTCCAAGAGGCATGAAATGCCAATGCACTTTGTGATGGAGATAGAGATCTTCGATGTGTGGGGAATTGATTTTATGGGTCCCTTTGTAAGCTCTTGTGGTATGAATTATATCTTGGTGGCTGTGGACTATGTGTCCAAATGGGTTGAAGAAATTGCTTTACCAAACAAAGAGGCAAGGAGTGTGACCACATTCTCAAAGAAAAATATATTCACGCGGTTTGGCACTCTTAGAGCCATTCTTAGTGATAGTGGGTCTCACTTCTATAACAAGGCTTTCACGGGGCTACTAGAGAAATATGGCGTCAAGCATAACGTGGCCACACCTTATCACCCCCAATCTAGTGGTCGAGTTGAAGTTTCTAACCGGGAGATAAAAAACATTCTAGCAAAGACTGTTAATGCAAACAGGACCGATTGGTCAAGGAAGCTAGATGACGCATAGTGGGCATAACGCACAGCATACAAAACTCCTATTGGCACTTCTCCTTATCGGTTAGTCTTCGGCAAGGATTGTCATCTACCCGTAGAACTGGAGCACAAAGCCATGTGGGCTTTAAAAAGGTTGAACTTGGACTGGGTTGAAGCTAAAAATTTGAGGTTAACACAACTCAATGAAATGGAGGAATTCCATTTCCATGCGTATGAAAGTGCAGCTGTGTACAAAGAAAGGATGAAGTTCATCCACGACAAAAAGATCTTGAAAAGGGAGTTCAATTTGGGTGACTTGGTTTTGCTCTTCAACTCCAGGCTCAAATTATTTCCAGGCAAGCTCAAATCGAAATGGTTCGGTCCATTACTATTATTTTAATTTATATATATGAGTATTGGGTCGGGTGGGCCAGATCGGGTTGACTTATTCCTATTTTAATTGGATTATTATTTATTAGGCTGAAAATAAGAAAATAAAATCTACAAAATACAAAAATACTAGTGAAGTCGACCTCTCGTCTCTACTTCTTCGAGATTAGATAGGATACTTACTGGGTACATATTGTTTATGTACTCATACTACACTTCTATACTTAATTGTATAAGATCTGAGGCAGGTACATTTGGTTACCAGGCTGGTGCATACTCTTGATCCGGCTCGAGATTCCACGGTCAGCTGCTCCCTTCCTATGTCGTTCAGCACCCCGATGGAGTATTTCTTTACTTTTGGTTGTCTATTCTATTTCAAAAAATAGGATAGAATTACTCTTTTGTATATTCTTCTAGATGCCCACATGCTTGTGACACCAGGTCTTGGCACACACATTAGTAGACTATTTTTTTTTGTTGGGATTGTATAGCTATTATGGTACGATGTTACTTATCGCTTGTTTTAAATTCAAACTTAGAGATTGTGGTAACTGTTCTGGAAAAAGTAAAACTAGAACTTATTAATATTTTCGCGTTGGCTTCTTCGACAAGGGTGTTGGGCACCATCACGACCTGAAGTGAAATTGGGTTGCAACAAAATTACACTGTGTATATATGTAAACTATTAGGTTTTAGAGGTATATAACATATATTGAACACTCTTTGTTAGAGAATTATTTTTTTACTTCATTGAAGTTTAAACACCCTTGAATAAATTTCTGACTTCGTCACTAGAAACATGGTAAACTTGGCCTTAGATCGAGCATCATTTTTGAACACCAAGCACGGGAATCTAGGACAGTCAGGTAAACGTTCCTAATTATACTCTGCTTATGTGAAGGTGAAAATTGAACTTGTTCAAGTGTACTTCTAGCTCCTATAATCTGTCTAACCATCCTTGATGCTTGTTATGGCATACTGATCTCATTAAGTTGCCTTTTATGTAATAAGTATGGATCCATCTAATACATGGTTTATCCTATTTGGGAAATAAAACCCACCAGGTCTTGGTAATAGCAGCTTTATTCCAAAGGAAACTCGGATTTGGGCGATTTTTGTGAGGATTTTCTCCGAATGGATTGGGGTAAGTGTTTCCTATCGGGTTTTCATTATATTTTATGATTCCATGATTATTTTAATCTTTTATTAGCGAATCAAATGGAATTTCACGACCCAAAATCCACTAAGGGTCGTGATGGTGCCGGACACCGCTATCAGACAAGCCAACCAAAATACTTAATTAAATTTCAGTTTTAGTATTTGTTGAAAATATTTTTCTTTATACGTTATATAACAAATAGTGAAATTTACATAAATAACCATAAAGTCTTTAACAACTTAATATGGAACAATCCCATAACCATCCCAGAACCCGGTGTCACAAGTGCATGAGCAATTTCTAAGAAATAATATATTACAACAACCGTCCGGAATACAATATTAGACAGAAAATAAATGCAGAAAACAGAAAGAGACTCTGTTGGCTACGGGTCGCCTTGAGAAGTACAGCTCACCTAACTCTCCGTATCAACCATGCTGCTACGCCCAGTAGGCCACTAGAGATGCATGTGCCTGTGCAACAAAAATGCACATAAGTATAGTATGAGTACGAAAATAACGTGTACCCAATGAGTATCCCATCTAATCTCGAAGAAGTAGAGACTAGATGGTCGACTTCGACACTTACTAGTGGTCCAATAATGATATACTATTAATGCGAATAGTCATGGATTTATTAAGAATGACAGTAATTCCAAGTAAGTCACGAATAGGTGAAAGTTCCTTTTTATATTAAAGGTCTTTGGATTCATAATCCATTAGTTTTCAATTATCTCAAGTCAGGGAGGACAAATATTAATGTCAACAAATCTCAAGGCAAGCAATACAAGCATTCGCAAATTATGCCGAGATCGTACGGCCTGATCCAACAGAAATGTAAAATATGCACTACTGAGGGTCGAACGGCTCGAACCATAGATGCATCTATTACCCTGCTCGCGCATCATCCATGCGACGCGGTCAACATAAAATAAACAAACACCCTGCTCGCGAATCATACATGCGACGTAGGTACACATAGAGTCACGTATTCAAACGACCATTTATCCCAATAAAGGCCAATTCTCTTTTAAAAATTTAAGAAAAATAAAGTTTAATCCTTTTTGAAATTCATTTACCAATTCAAGAATAATAAGATTACAACTATCCCAAATATAGCACGCTTTTGGGTCCTAATCTACCCGGGCTTAAACAATATAGTAGCTACGCACGGGTTCTCGTCACCTCGTGCGTATGTAGCCCCCAAAAATAGGAGCACATAACCAATTATTTTACCTATTGGGATAATTCTCTCTTACAAGGTTAGAAAGGAGACCCATCTCGCTCCGAAGATCCATAACCGGCACTCCACGCTTCTTCGAAGACTCAAATCGATGCACAATGCTCCAAAACTAGCCAATGATTATACAAATCCATTAATATATGATCCATTAGTCATTATAATCCAATTTATAACAATTCCTAACCCCAATCGAAAAGTTGACAAAATTGCCCTCGGGCCCACGTGCCTGGATCCGAAATTTTTCAAAGATAAAGTTTACCCATTAGCTCACGAACTCAAATATATGATTTTCTCTTAATTCCATACCCAAAATCGTGGTCAAAATCCAAGATTATCAATTTTCTAGGTTTTCCTTCAAACCCCAAGTTTGCTACAAATTTCCATGCTCAAATTCGTACATAATCATGTATTTAACTCTAAACTAGCATAAATTGCTTGCCTCATGCTTGGTGGTGAAAATGGCACCTCAAAGTTGCTCCAAAGTCGGCTCCAATGGAAGAAAAGGGGGTTGAAATGAACCCAACCCCCAATTTAAAATAACCTTACTGCCTCCAGCATTTCCGCACCTACGGTACCTTGACCGCTTGTGCGGTACCGCAGGTGCGAGCCACACTACTGCTTCTGCGGTTTCCTCCAGGCTCCCCTTCTCCGCTTCTGTGCCCTCTCTTCCGCAGATGCGGTCTCGCATCTACGACAAAATAACTACATCTACGGTCCAGCTCTCTTCGGCCAAATACCGCATTTGCGGCTCCTCTGGTCGCTTCTTCAGCTCCGCACCTGCAGCCCAATTCTCGCAGGTGCGGTTATGACAAGAATCTTCTCGAAACTTCCTTTTCCAAGCAACTCTCCAAGGCTAGTGAAGAAATCAGAGAGTTGAAGGCTCTCTTAAGTAAAAAAAAAAAGCTTATGCCAGTGAGCTTTTGCAAAATTTGACTCAGACTCAAGAAGACCTCCGGGAATCTTCTGATAAGGTTCGATCCTTAGAAATTTCACATGTTTTTCTTCAAATTTCCTATGATTCTGCCTTGGTTGAGAATGAGATACTTAAAAGTGAGATTGTTGAGTGGGAAAATGATTACGAGATTCTTGAGGATAAGACCGCAAATAAAGTGAGTTGGGCATTATTAAATACTCGACATGATACCCTTGTTGAATTTAGCCAAGAGAATTTTAACTTGGAGGCCGAGTTGGCAAAAATAAAAGAAACCAACGAAAAGACTCGGCAAAGCCAAGACTTTCCTTTTCTCGTGGTTGAAACTTCTGAGAATATTAAAGATGATATGGTTATGGTGAGTGCTCCAATTCCTTCAAGTCAAGTTGAGCCTGTTGTTGCTGATGACCCTGCTTCAGTTCCTTCTTCAACTCCTTAGTGACAAGTTTATGATACGTGACTCCCTTTTTTTTTTCTTTGGTGGTATGTGGTGGTAACCTTGGTCCTTTTTAAGGGTTTGTTGAAAACATTAAGTCCCCAGACCTTTTTTGGGGCGCTTTGTATAAACAAATTTTGATTTATGACTAAGTTCATACTTAGTCTAAACTTTTTTAATATTAAGAAGTTTCTCGTTGTTGTTTGAATTTATGTTTTGTTTATTCTTGCCTTTATATTTAAGGACTTACTGAATAACTTGCATTTTTATTTTGCAAAATACTTTTTTTACTTCATGAATACTTGAATCAATCACGAATTTTATAAAAGAGGGCCCTTTTATATTCGACACTTAATGAAGAAGACGCCTCAACTTCATAATAGTGTAATGTACGATAAAAGAAATAGAAATACACATGTTTCTTGAAATAACTTTGACAAGTTTTTACTTGAATTCTGTCAAGCTTTAAATAACATCTTACATGTATTTGAATAACTTCTATAACTTTTTCATAACTGTTTTTCTTACAACATATTTTCAAAAAGAAAATATAACACAAGGTTTTTATTTTAAACCCGTTTCAGTACATGTATATTAAACAAGGTTTTTATTTATAACCTATTTGAGTACATGTTCAGTACATGTATATTTCCTTTAACCTAACTATAATAAGGTTTTTCTTTGGCTTTTTAGCTCGTAGCTTTGCTCTGTTCTTGACTCATTCTATGAATAAACTTTTTATGCTTGAACTTTGATTATTTCTCAATCTTCTTTGCCTTCTTTATACATATGTCTATGTATATTATATAGTCTCCCAAGTGTTTGAGCTTTGAAGTATGAAGCCTCGAGTACTTGATTACTCCTCTTATTTGGTCCTTTCCCTATAAAGGAAGAAAACATACGGGACTCAGAGATACGATTATAGATGAAGACTGCTTAACCCATCTCAATTTCTATCAAAATAGTTGTAAACCTAGACCGGAAATTTTAATCTATTCCACGTGCCTTGCAGGTCGTGATTCATCATTTAGTACGGGTTAGCTTTTTGCCTATCATCTAAAATCGTTAGTAAAATTTTAGCAATTCAAAAACAAAATTTTAAAATAGGGATTCCTGCCCGTGGGTACTACTTAGAAATAGTATCTCTTCAGGTGAACAGCATTCCAATGTGAAGGTAATATCTTACCATCCATTGTTTCCAGCTCGTATGCTCCTTTTCCCGTAATACCATGAATCCTATGAGGTCCTTCCCAGGTTGGGCCTAACTTTCCCATATTAACCGTCTTCATGGATTGAAAAACTTTATTAAGTACAAAGTCCCCAATCTTGAAGTATCTTAGACATGCTTTTCGATTGTAGTATCGTTTCATGACTTGTTTTTGTGCTGCCATCCTTTTTAATGCAGCTTCTCTTTTTCCTTCAAGTAAATCAAGATTAAGCCGCATTTCCTCTTCATTGGATTCCTCAGTTGTTTGTGTATATCTCATGCTAGGTTCTCCTATCTCCACTGGGATCAATGATTCAGCCCCATATACTAGTGAAAACGGTGTTTCACCCCTGCTTGTTTTTGCTGTGGTGCAATATGCCCATAAAACACTAGGTAGAAATTCTGGCCAATTGCCTTTGGATTCTTCCAATAGTTTCTTCAAATTGTTAATAATAACTTTATTTGTTGACTCGGCTTGTCCATTACCCACCGGATGGTAAAGTGTTGAGGTAATCCTTTTGATCTGCCAACTTTGAAAAAAATCTGTGATTTGTGTGGCTATAAATTATGGGCCATTATCACACATGATTTCCTTTGATACACCGAATCAACATATGATATTTTGCCAAATGAAATATCTGACTTCCTTTTCCCGTACCAGTTTAAATGCTCCTGCTTCTACCCATTTAGTAAAGTAGTCAGTGAGTATAAGTAGGAATTTTACCTTACCTTTTGCCTGTGGTAGTGGACCCACGATGTCCATCCGCCATTTCATAAAAGGCTACGGTGCAATGACCATATGTAGCAACTCCGCAGGTCTATGCATGTTGTTACTGTATCTTTGGCACTTATCGTATTTAGCCATGAAATTCTCCGCTTCTTCTTCCATTTTAGGCCAGTAATAGCCTGCTCTAATCATGGTTCTTACCAGTGATCTTCCTCCTGCGTGATTTTCACTATGCCCCTCGTGTATCTATCTCCTTACATATTCTGTTTGAGAAGGCCCGAGACATCTTGCTAATGGACCACCGAACATTTTCTAGTAAAGGTTGCCTTGCTTTAAGCAGTACCGAGCAGCTTTTTTACGAAGTGCATGAGCCTTTTTCTTGTATGTAGGGACGGTTCCATACTGCAAAAAACCGACAATTTCGTTCCCCCAATCCCAAGTCAAATTATTGAAATTTACCTCATTTTTATCATGATCGAGTTATGAATAAAACAAATGAATCACATAAGCATTTTCATTATTCATTACGTCTGCCGCAGATGCGAGATTAGCTAATCCGTCTGCTTCAACATTTTTTTCCCTTGATATCTGCACGACTTTCCAAATCTAGAATTGTTTAACCAGATCACGTGTCTTCTCTAAGTATTGCTGCATTCGTGCTTCTCTGGCTGTATAAGTCCCCAGCATTTGATTAACCACGAGCTGTGAATTGCTTTTGATTACAATCTTATCAATACCAAGTTCACGTGGCATTTCTAAACCTGCAACCACTACTTCATACTCTGCCTCATTGTTAGTTATAGGATGACATTTTATGGCTTTTCGAATGATTTCACCCATAGGTGGTACCAAAATAATTCCTAAACCTGCCTCTTTCATATTAGACGAGCCATCAGTAAATAAGGTCCAAAATCCCGAATTAGACTCATTAAGCACTTTTAGTTCCTTTTCAGCTTCTAATTGTATCCTATGGCTAAAATCAGCCAAAAAATCTGCTAACACTTGAGATTTTATGGCGGTTCTAGGTTGATATGTTATATCGTATTCACTCAACTCTATGGCCTATTTGGCTAACCTACCTGATAACTCATGCTTGTGTAATATATTACGCAATGGATAAGTGGTTACTACGGAAATAGGGTGGCATTGAAAATAAAGCCTTAGTTTTCTAGATGCCATGATTAGTGCAAGTGCAAGCTTTTCTAATTGAGGATACCGTGTCTCCGCATCTAATAACAATTTGCTAACATAATAAACTGGAGATTGTTTACCTTGGTCTTCATGAACTAAAACAACATTCACCATTACTTCTGAAACGGCTAAATAAATAAGTAACTTTTCCTCGTTCTTCGGTTTTGCGAGCAATGGTGGATTTGATATATATGCCTTCAGATTTTTGAGCGTTTGTTGACACTCCTCGGACCATTCGAATTGGTCTTGCTTTTTAAGAGCTGAAAGAACTTAAAACATTTTTCTGATGACTTGGATATATATCTTCCCAAAGCTGCAATTCTCCTCGTTAGTCTTTGTACCTCTTTCTTATTTGTAAGCATGTCAGGAATTTCTTCAATGTCTTTGATCTGCGCAGGATTTACTTCAATACCACGATTAGAAACAAGAAAACCCAAAAACTTACCTAATGAAATGCCGAATGCATATTTCTCGGGATTTAGCTTCATATTGAATTTTCGTAAAATCTAAAATGTATCAGTTAAATGGGATATATGATCTCTTGATTGTTGAGATTTGACAAGCATATAATCTATATAGACTTCCATAGTTTTTCCCAAATGTTCTTGAAACATTTTGGTCACTAATCTTTGGTACGTGGCACTAGTGTTTTTGAGACCAAAAGGAATTACTTTATAACAGTAAGTCACCCTGTCTGTTATAAATGAAGTTTTGTCTTCATCTAGGGGATCCATTTTGATTTGATTGTACCCTGAATATGCATCTAAAAAGCTTAACAATTCATGTCTTGCAGTAGCATCAATCTGTTGATCTATATGTGGTAATGGAAAAGAATCTTTAGGACATGCTTTATTAAGGTCGGTGTAATCTACGCAAACTCGCCATTTGCCACTTTTTCGGTACTACTACAGTGTTGGCTAACCAATTAGGATACTTTACCTCGCAGATAGACCCAATTTTTAATAGTTTTTGAACCTTATCTTGAATCACCTGGTTTTTGAACGTCCCTTGCTTTCTCTTTTTTTGTTTGACAGGTGGATACGATGTGTCTTCATTTAACTTGTGAGTCATTACTTTCGGGGGTATTCCGGTCATATCAGAATGGGACCTGGGAAAACAATCTATGTTAGTTTTCAAAAATTCAATCAACTTACCTTTTATTTCGTGGCTTAAGTTGGCCCCAATATAAACTTTCCTTTCAGGCTATTGTGCAAACAACTCTATAGCCTCTAGTTCTTCAATCGTTGTTCTGATATTTTCATTTTCTTCTGGCTCTTGAATGGAATCGGGCCTTGAGTCCAAATCTATTCGCCCTTGTTCAGTTGAGGTTTGTGCCGTGATATCCTCAACTGGACTCTGTAATTGCTACTTTTCTTTGTTTTTCGTACTTGAATCTGCTATAGAATTGATGCTCATGGAAGTCTGTTGATCCCCACAAATTTGACGTATTCCCCATGGTGATGGGAATTTATTAAATTGATGCAAGGTAGATGGAACACCATCCATCTCGTGAATCCATAGTCATTTGAGAATCATATTATAGGCCATTTCCATCTCTACCACTTGAAACTTTGTATCTTTTACCACTCCTTCTGCGAATGTTGTGAGTATTACCTCCCTTTTTTGTCACAACCCTCGAATTATCAAAGCCAAACAAGGTACGCGTCTTAGGTGCCAGTTTATCTTCTGCTTGCATATCACTTAATACTCTTAGCAAAATAATGTTCACAAAACTACCTGGATCAATCAAAACTCGTTTTACATTAGTATCATGTACAAGTAGAGAAATTACCAGTTCATCGTTGTGTGGAGTTAATACGTCGTTAGCATCCGTATCATCAAAAGTAATACTCTCTTCCTCCAAAGTGTGTCGATCCCGCTTCTCGTGGATAACTGTAACTTTAAAAACTTTATTGGTTGTCGTATATGTTACGTTATTGATTCCCTCGCCCCCGCTTATAACATTAACAATCCTTTTCGGAGAAGGAGGTTTAGGGGGTTCTTGCTTGTTCTTATTGTATTCTTACTTACCTTTTTCACTAAATAATCAGTAAGATACCCTTGCTTCAATAGATGGTCGACTTCCCCTTGTAGCAATCTACAATCTGTTGTTTTATGGCCATGGTCATTGTGAAATTCACACTAGTGTTCAGGGTTGCACCTGTTTGGATTTGATCTCATTTCTTTTTGCCACCGCACCTTATCACCCATGCTTTTTGAATACGAGCTCGAAAGTGCTGAAATTAAAATTATAACCGCCAACTCTTGCCTTCAAATTTCTATCATCATCTCGCGTCTCTCGTGTGTTTCAATCATTCCCAAACCTTGATGATGAACCTGACTCACTATTCCTCGATCTATGATCATACCTTGAATTGTCCTACTTTGATCGTAAATTTTTTCCCGCTGGGCCCATATATAGTTCGAATCTAATTTTAACGGATCTTTTTTTGGTTTCCGCGCGTCTCGAACTCACCTTTTCCTCTTTTTGAGGCCGCGAGATAGTATCTTCTTCTATCCTTAGCTTCATGTTGTATCAATTGTAAACTTCATTCCAAGTTGTTTCTTGGAATTCACGAAGACTTTCCTTGAGTCGCCTCGTGGCTTCTGAGCTTTTCTCATTCAAATTATTGGTAAAGGCTATAGTTGCCCATTTGTCTGGCACACGTGGTAACGTCATTCTTTCACGCTGGAATCTATCCACAAGCTCTCTAAGTAACTCTGAGTCCCCTTGCTTGATTTTGAAAATATCTTCCATTCTTTTCTCGAATTTTTGAGCTCACGAATGCACTTTAATAAATGAATTTGCAAGCTTAGAAAAAGAATTTATGGAACTTTCGTGTAAGAGAGAATACCATGTCAATGCTCCCCTAGTGAGTGTTTCACCAAATTTTTTCACCAATACTGATTCGATTTCTTGTTTGGTTAAGTCTTTGCCTTTCACGCCAGTTGTGAATGCAGTCACGTGATCTCGTGGATCAGTTGTGCCATCATATTTTGGAATATCTAGCATTTTATCTTCTTTGTAATAGGCACCGGAGTAGCACTTGGATTCCATGGTTGTTGTGAGTATTTGTCCATGTCTATTCCTTTGATAACAGGTGGTACTCCAGGTATTTGCTCTATGCGATCGCTTTGTTCCTTGAGCTGCTTCTGCAGGGTTAGAACTAAATTTTGTAAATCAGAATTAACTATGTTACCTGGTTCGCCATCACGAGACTCGCTTGGAGTTCCACCAGTGCCTGAATGCACGAGCCCAGAACGTGGGTTTTCCACTATATTCTGATTCAGAGTTGGTGTTGTTGGTGCAACTGACAACTGACTAGTAAAATCACGGAGCGCATAACTCACTTCATGAGCAATCAGATTTTTTAAGGCATCATAGAGTGCTTGTTCGTTTACAACTCCAGCATTTTGAATCGCCTCGACCCCATTTTGATTTGCAATTCTATTGTTTGTCTCAGAGCCATCTAGAGTTCCTTCTCGTGATTGACGTTGTGACTCACGTGGTGAAGGAGGTGGAGTCCTGTCACCTGCATTATTTTCTTGTTGTTGAAGACCTTGTTGACTATTATCATTGATATTAGACATAGTAAGTTGTTTGATGAGAAAATTGACTTAAGAAAGCAAAATGATTATCAGGTTCCCAGTAACGAAACCAATTTGTTTAACCAAAAAGTGGAATTTCGGCCAACGATTATTTTAGAAGAACTCGGGTTACTGATATTCAAGTATAAATAAGAATAATAGATGTAAATAAAACTTGAATAGAAAGCGAAATAAATCAGTATATTCCAGTAGTATTTCGTGTCCTTACAAATGATCAGGCTCCCCCTTTTTATAGCTATTTCTAGGAGATACGTTTTGCCTTTGTCATAATAAGGTCATTATAGACAATTAAAGGCATTTAATGCTACGTTATAAATGGTAATCATTGTAATTCAATACAGATTCTCTAATGTTTCCAGTATTTAATGATTATTAAATACTGTTTCCATACTCTCTTTTGTTATCAGGTCCATTCTCTTTAATCTTTGAATGTAGATAGGTACGAGTATGGAGTCTTTTGAATCTCTGCTCATGTTTGTTGTATCTCGTGCCTCCTTAATTATTCCTTGATGATCATCATTCTTTGACCAGTCTACGTGTCATGACATGTCATCTTTCAATCACTTCAATATATATAAACTCAATTTTTCCCAATACACATATGACGACCCGATAGGTCATTTTCAGTATTAGCACTTATTTTTATGTTTCGAGACCTCTATTAGCTCCATTTGATATTTCATATTATGTGCGTGGTCCGTATTATTTTCCGAAAAGTTTTTACGTAAAAATTTGAAGAAAATGTGATTTTTGGCTTCAAAAATAACTTGAGTTGACCACGGTCAACATTCTTGGTAAACGACCTCGGATCGGTATTTTGACGAATCTGATAAGTTCGTATGATATTTTTGAACTTGTACGCACGTTTGGTTAGGGTTAGGGTGACCCGAGTTTTGGCACATTTTGTGAAAGATTATGAAAAATGAGTTTTCAAGTTGAAATATCGAGTTTTGATAATCAATTCTTGTTATTTGATGTTATTTTGTTGATTTGAGGTAGCGAGCAAGTTTATATGATATTATTACACTTGTGTGCATGTTCGGCTTTGTCACGATCCAAATTTTCCCTCCGTGAACTGTCGTGATAGCACCTAGTCTCTACGATTAGGTAAGCATAATATTTGCGGAAATCAAAAGGAAGAACATAAAGATTTACACAGTAACAGATAAAGTAACTAAGACATTTGACATGCCGCTCGGCATATACAATAACCAACTACTCAGTAATACACAGTATGCCCAAAACACGGAACATCATGAGTCACAAACTACAGAAAGAAATAGCATCTCTATCTCCAGAGACTAACAAAGGAAATACGGAAGTGTTTGACAAGGAGAAGAGTATAAAGGGACTCCGAGGACTGCGAATGCGACAGATATATGTTAAAGTCTCCAAAGCTATCTCGACTCACTAATAATGCGACCCGTAAGCAGTACCTGAATCTGCACATGAAAAATATGTGCAGGGAAGGGTATGAGTACAACTCAATGGTACCTATTAAGTGTCAAGCCTAACCCCGATCGAGTAGTGATGAGGTTAGATCAGGGCCCTACTGGCATATATATAATAAAACAACATAGAATGAAATATCGCAGTAAAATAAAGATTGAAATTTAATAGGAATGAAATCATAGAAGATAACAGCTCAGTACACAGAGATAACAACAGAGGACCTCCCAAGATACCGTCTCGAAGTTCCAAACATAAATGTACAGGGGGATCTCCCGAAATACTGTTCCGTAGTCCCAAAGTAAATTTTCAAGACAGGGGGATCTCGTGTAATACCGTTCCGTAGTCCCAAAGTATATATGCAAGATAGGGGGATCTCCCGGAATATCGTTCTGTAGTCCCAAAATAAATATGAAAGACAGGGGGATGTTCCGGAATGCCATTCCGTAGCCCCAAAATAAATATGCAACCCAAACAAAAGAAATAACAGTTACAGCAAGGAACCTATAGTTTAGACTAATTACAATTCAAGGAAAAAGCAGTAAGTTCACTAAACATGCTGCATAGAGTTCAGATAAAAAAATAAGGTAAGTAGTCATGCTATTCTAAGCTAACAGGATACTACACATGCTAATATAACTCAAATATGAAGAAGATTAGGTTATTATTCAGTGGAAAACTGGTTTTTACAACAATTAGCCTGTGTACGTACACGGCGCTCACATATCAAAACAGTACCAAATCCTAAAGGGAGTTCCTCCACACAAAGTTAGGCAAGCCACTTACCTCGAATCAAGCTCAAATCAATCCGTAACAATGCTCTTTCCATGAATAGCTGACTCTGAATGACCCAAATCTAGCCAAAATCAATTACATATCATAAATATAACTACAAGAAACTAATCTAGCTAATGATATCAAAGCTAAAGCAAGAAATTAGAAAATCGTCCTAAAAAGTCTCCCCGAGCCCACGTCTCAGAATCAGGTAAAAGTCACAAAATATGAATACACATTCACTCACGAGTCTAACCATACAAGAATTACTCGAATCCGACCCCAAATCGCCTTCCAAAACTCGAAATTTTAGCCTATGAAGTTTCTACCATTTTCCCCCAAATTTCCAATTCAAATCTCTAACTAAATGATGAAATCAACCATAGATTAGTGGTATTGAACCATAAAGGAGTTAAGAATCGTTACCCACAAGCTTCATCTGAAAATCCCTTGAACTTTCGCCTAAATTCGAGCTCTCTAGGTCCAAAAATGGAGAATGAAATCAAGCCCTCGCACTTAGCCCTTTTGGCCATTGATTTTGATTCTGCGAGGGGGTCCACCGCATCTGTGGTTCTGCACCTGCAGAAAATCCATCGCAAGTGCGGACTGAACTTAAGTCCAAGATTCCGCATATGCAGGAGACTCCCGCTCCTGCGGATACATGTTCGCTTCTGTGATCCACCTCCACAGAAGCGACTCCGCTTTTCCGGTCCTTCTCTCGCACCTCCAACCTCTAACCTTTTCCTTACAATCCGCACATGCGCCCTAGGGCTCGCTTCTGCAGGCTCGCACCTACTGTAAATCTTGCGCAGATGCGATTACACCACTTGTACTACACTTAAGCCATTTCTCCCAAAACTCAACTTGATCCGTTAAGCATCCGAAACTCATCCTAGGCCCCCAAAACCTCAACCAAACATACCGACCAATCCTAAAACACCATACGAACTTATTCGAGCGCTAAATCACATCAAACAATGCTAAAATTATGGATCAACCTCCAATTCAAACTTAAAGAACTAGAAACTTCAAATTTCCACAGTTGATGCCGAACTTTCGCCTAAATTCGAGCTCTCTAGGTCTAAAAATGGAGAATGAAATCAAACCCTCGCACTTAGCCCTTTTGGCCAGTGATTTTGATTCTGCGAGGGGGTCCACCGCATCTGTGGTTCTGCACCTGCAGAAAATCCATCGCAAGTGCGGACGGAACTTAAGTCCAAGATTCCGCATATGCAGGAGACTCCCGCTCCTGCGGATACATGTTCGCTTCTGTGATCCACCTCCACAGAAGCGACTCCGCTTTTCCGGTCCTTCTCTCGCACCTCCAACCTCTAACCTTTTCCTTACAATCCGCACATGCGCCCTAGGGCTCGCTTCTGCAGGCTCGCACCTACTGTAAATCTTGCGCAGATGCGATTACACCACTTGTACTACACTTAAGCCATTTCTCCCAAAACTCAACTTGATCCGTTAAGCATCCGAAACTCATCCTAGGCCCCCAGAACCTCAACCAAACATACCGACCAATCCTAAAACACCATACGAACTTATTCGAGCGCTAAATCACATCAAACAATGCTAAAATTATGGATCAACCTCCAATTCAAACTTAAAGAACTAGAAACTTCAAATTTCCACAGTTGATGCCGAACTTTCGCCTAAATTCGAGCTCTCTAGGTCTAAAAATGGAGAATGAAATCAAACCCTCGCACTTAGCCCTTTTGGCCAGTGATTTTGATTCTGCGAGGGGGTCCACCGCATCTGTGGTTCTGCACCTGCAGAAAATCCATCGCAAGTGCGGACGGAACTTAAGTCCAAGATTCCGCATATGCAGGAGACTCCCGCTCCTGCGGATACATGTTCGCTTCTGTGATCCACCTCCACAGAAGCGACTCCGCTTTTCCGGTCCTTCTCTCGCACCTCCAACCTCTAACCTTTTCCTTACAATCCGCACATGCGCCCTAGGGCTCGCTTCTGCAGGCTCGCACCTACTGTAAATCTTGCGCAGATGCGATTACACCACTTGTACTACACTTAAGCCATTTCTCCCAAAACTCAACTTGATCCGTTAAGCATCCGAAACTCATCCTAGGCCCCCAGAACCTCAACCAAACATACCGACCAATCCTAAAACACCATACGAACTTATTCGAGCGCTAAATCACATCAAACAATGCTAAAATTATGGATCAACCTCCAATTCAAACTTAAAGAACTAGAAACTTCAAATTTCCACAGTTGATGCCGAAACCTATCAAACCACGTCCGATTGACCTCAAATTTTGCACACAAATCATATTCAACATTACGAATCTACTCCATCTTCCGGAATCGGATTTTGATCTCGATACCGATCAAAATCTCCAAAAATTTGACTTTCGCCATTTCAAGCCTAAATCAGCTATAGACCTCCAAAACATAATCCGGACATATCCCTAAGTCCAAATTCACCCAACGGAGCTAACATAGTCGACAGAACTCCATTCCAGAGTCATCTTCACATAGTTCTAAATACGGTCCAAATCCAAAGACTTAAGCCTCCGTTTAGGGACTAAGTGTCCTAAAATACTCCAAAAACCAAAACGAAACCTCTCAACAAGTCACAATAGCAGAAAATAGATACGAGGAAAGCAGAAAATAGGGGATTGGTGCTATAACTCTCAAAACAATCGGTCGGGTCATTACATCTTCCCTCTCTTAAAACAATCGTTCGTTCTAGAACGAGTATAGAGACATACCTGAAGTGGTAAAAAGATGAGGATAAAGGCTGTGCATATCCTGCTCGGTCTCCCAAGTTGCCTCCTAAACCAGCTGACCCCTCCACTGAACCTTTATTGATGCAATGTTCTTTGACCTCAGCCTTCGTACCTGCCTGTCCAAAATAGCCACTGGCTCCTCAACATATGATAGATCCTTATCCAACTGGACTGAGCTAAAATCAAACACATGAGATGGATCGCCATGATACTTTTGGAGCATAGAAACATGGAATACCGAATGAAATCCTGCAAGACTAGGAGGCAAGGCAAGCTCATAAGCAAACTCCCCAACTCACCGCTACACCTCAAATGGACCAATGAACCTTGGGCTCAGCTTGACCTTCTTCCCAAACCTCATAACATCCTTCATAGGTGAAACTCAGTGCAAGAACCCTCTCCAACCATGAATGCAACATCACAAAACTTCCGATCCGCGTAACTCTTCTGTCTGGACTAGGCTGTGCGAAGTCTATCCTGAATCACCTTAACCTTTTCCAAAGCATCCTGAACCAAGTCTGTGTCCAATAATCTGGCCTCACCCGTCTCTAACCAACCTACTAGGGACCGATACCGCCTACCATATAGAGTGTCATACGGTGCCATCTGAATGCTAGACTAATAACTGTTGTTGTAGGAAAACTCCAAAAGGGGAAATAACTCCAAACTGTATCACACACGCACAGAGCATATCTTCTAAAATCTGAATAGTGCGCTCGGACTGCCCGTCCATCTGAGGGTGAAATGTTGCGCTCAACTCCACCCGAGTACCCAACTCATATTGTACGGACCTCCAAAATCATGATGTAAACTGCCTACCCTGATCAGAGATGATAGATATCGGCACACCATGAAATCTGACAATCTCGCGGATATAAACTCGAGACAGCTACTCGTAAGAATAGGTGGTCATTATAGGAAGGAAATGAGTTGACTTGGTCAGCCTATCCACAATCACCTAAGCTACATCAAACTTCTATTGAGTCAGTGGGAGTCTAACAACGAATCCATAATGATCGGCTCCTATTTCCACTACAGAATCTCTAACTACTGAAGCAATCCACCTAGCCGTTGATGCTCACACTTCACCTACTGGAAATTTAGACACCGGGATACATATTCCACTATGTACTTCTTCATTTTATACCACCAATAATGTTGCCTCAGGTCCTGATACATCTTCGTGGCAACTGGAAGAATGGAGTACCGCGAGCTGTGAGCCTCCTAAAGAATCAACTCATGCAATCTATCTACATTGGGTACACAAACCCTGCCCTGCATCCTCAATACACCATTATTCTTAATAGTGACCTATTTAGCATCACCATGATGAACCGTGTCCTTAAGGACGAGCAGATAGGGTTCATCATACTAACGCTCCCTGATTCGATCATAAAGAGAAGACTGGGAGACCACACAAGCCAAAACTCGACTCGGCTCAGAAATATCCAATCTAACAAAGTAGTTGGCTAAGACCTGAATATCCAGTGCCAATGGCCTCTCTCCTGCTGGCAAATATGCTAAGCTCCCGAAACTCTCCGCCCTGTGACTCAAGGCATCGGCCACCACATTGGCCTTCCTGGGATGGTATAAAATAGTGATATCATAATCCTTAAGCACCTCTAACCATCTCTGCTGACGCAGGTTGAGATCCTTTTGCTTGAACAGATGTTGCAAACTCTGATGATTAGTGTAGATCTCACAAGGGACACCGTACAAGTAGTGCCTCAAAATCTTCAAGGCATGAACAATAGCTACTAACTCAAGGTCATGGACAGGATAGTTCTTTTCATGCACCTTCAGTTATCTGGACACGTAGGCAATCACACCATGGTCCTGCATCAACACCGCATCGAGGCCAATTCGCGATGCATCACAATAAACAATATAAGACCCCAAACTTGTAGTCAAAGCTGTCTTGAGTTTTTGAAAGATCTCCTCACACACCTCTGTCCACCTGAACGGAGCACCCTTCTAGGTCAGTCTGGTCATAGGTGCTACAATAGATAAAAATCCCTCAATAAATTGATGGTAATAACCCGCCAAACCAAGAAAACTCTGGATCTCTATAGATGAGGACGGCCTGGGCCAACTTTGCAATACCTCCACCTTCTTCGGATCCATATTGATCCCTTCACTAGACACTACGTGACCCAAAAATGCCACTGAATCCAACTAGAACTCACATTTTGAGAACTTTGTATATAATTTCTTCTCTCTCAAGTCTAGAGCACAGTCCTCAGGTGTTGTTCATGATCCTCCAGACTCCGGGAGTACACCAGAATGTCGTCAATAAAGACAATGATGAATGGGTCAAGATAGGGTCAAAATACATTGTGCATCAAATGCATAAAGTTGCTGGGGCATTGGTCATCCCAAATGATATCACAAGGAATTCGCAATGACCATACCGAGTCCTGAAATCACTCTTGGGGATATCTGGCTCCTGAATCTTCAACTGATGATAACCAGAATGCAAGTCAATCTTGGAAAATGCTCTGGCACCCTATAACTGATCAAATAGGTCATCAATACGAGGTAATGGATACATGTTCTTCACTGTAACTTTATTCAACTGGTAGTAATCAATGCACATATGCATAGAGCCATCCTTTTTCTTCACAAACAAGATAGAAGCAGCCCAAGGTAACATACTAGGCTGAATGAAGCCCTTATCAAGCAATTCCTGCAATTGTTCCTTCATCTCCTTCAACTTAGGAGGGACCATACGATAAGGAGGAATAGAGAAAGGTTGAGTGCCCGACAACAAATCAATACCATAATCGATATCTCTATTGAGCTGCATGCCCGGAAGATCAGCTAAGAACACATCAGGGAAATCCCTCACTATTGGGACTGACTCAACTATAGGGGTATCAATACTGACATCTCTCACATAGTCTAGATATGCGTCACACCCCTTCTCAACCATTCGTTGAGCTTTAAGAAATGAAATAACTCTGTTGGGTGTGTAATCTAAGGTACCCCTCCACTCTAATCACGGTAAACCTGGCATAGTCAGCATCACGATCTTGGCGTGACAATCAAGAATAGCATAATGGGGTGGTAACCAGTCAATGCCCAAGATAACATCAAAGTCTACCATGCTAAGCAATAATAAATCGGTTCTGGTCTCAAAACCATAAAAAGTAATCAAACACGATCGATACACGCTGTCCACAATAAGAGAATCTCCTACAGGAGTAGAAACATAAATAGGGGAACTCAAAGAATCCCGAGATACGCCCAAATGCAGGGAAAATAAGATGACACATAGGAATAAGTGGAGCCTAGATCGAATAGAACTGATTCATCTCTATGATAGACTGGAACAATACCTATAATGATAGAATTGGAAGCAACTACCTATGTACAAGCAGAAAGGGCATAATATCTGTCTTGGCCTCCCACTCTAGGGCGACCTTAACCTCCCGACCTCCACTTTGAGTTAGCTGAGCAGGTGGAGTAGTAGCTGATGCTGGAATCATGGCATGAGGACCCGATAGAGCATGCTGTAGTTGAGAAGTCTATGGAGGTGCACCCCTCCTAAGTTTGGGGTGATCCCTCACCATATAGCGAGTGTCGCCACACTTGAAACAAGATCTAGGAGGATGTGGTGGTTGTGGCTGAATTGGGCCATGTCGGCTGGACTGACCACTAAAAGCACCCCGAGCAGGAGGCACACTAGATATTGGAGGTGCATAATAAGACTCTTGAGGCCTAGAAGGGGCTGGAACACCACTAGTGTCTAGAAGAGCTGAATGAACGGGGAGACTCACATAACCCCTACCATGTCAAACTTCAATTGGGGCACGAGCACCATAATAATGGCCAAACTCTCGAGACCTCTTGGCCTCTCTCTCCTCTCTCTTCCGAACAAGCATGCCCTCCACTCTCCTGGAAATACTCATAACCTGTTGATATGAGATATCCATCTCTAATTTTCGGTCCATGCTAGTCCTGATGTTGGGATGGATTCCCTCAATAAACCAACGGACCCTCTCTCGAACTGTAGAAACCAAGGCCGGTGCTTGTCTAGCCAATTCACTGAAACGAACTGCATACTCTGAAATGGTCATAGCACCCTGGCGCAAATGCTCAAACTCCACACACCATGTGTCCCTGAGGCTCTAAGGGACATACTCTCTCAAAAACATATCCAAGAACTGAATCCATGTAAGAGAAGCTACCTCAGTCGGACTGCCCATAAGCACGCCACTACTGATAGGCTGCTTCTCGAAGCTGAAATGTAGTGAAAATAATGTCACTCAACTCTGCTATGCCCATAGTATGGAGGATACGGTGGAACTCCTCCAAAAAACCCTGAGCATCCTATGTCGCCAAACCACTAAAGGTAGGAGGGTGGTACTTCTGGTACCTCTCAAGCCTACAATGCTCCTCCTCTGAAACTGTTGTCCTACCATCGGGCTGAACTTGGGCTACAGGTGACACAAGTATAACCTATGGAATTTGATCGAACTGAACCCCCTTCTCTAGGGTGCGGGTGGCAGGAGTCTGTGCTCCTCCCTCGTC
Organism: Nicotiana glauca; assembly: GCA_026770625.1. NCBI lineage: Eukaryota > Viridiplantae > Streptophyta > Magnoliopsida > Solanales > Solanaceae > Nicotiana > Nicotiana glauca. The sequence continues at coordinate 77,336 of MU691393.1, forward strand.
CTTTGATATGGTTGGAGCAAGGGGAATCAACCCTGCCTGAGCTAGAGTACTGAACATGCTCAAGAATTGTGCAAGGGTCTTCTGAAGAGATAGTGTGGTAGTAGTAGGCATCTCAGGTTCCTGCGCTTCGACTGAAGCTACTGGTGTCTCCTCTGTAACAGCTCACTCAAGTTCTCTAGCTGTACCACGTGGGCGTCCTCGGCCTCAACCCCGGCCCCGACCCCGACCCCGGCCTCTGGCGGCTCTCGTAGGGGGTGCGGGTGCGTGGTCATCTCCCGTTGTATGTGTACTCACCATATGTGAGAGATAGAAGACAGAAGTTTAGAATTTCGAAGCCAACAATTTTGCAAAACAAGGAATCAAGAGAAGTGAAATTTTTCGTAACAGTTCCATAGCCTCCTAAAGATAAGTACTAAAGTTTCCGTACCGATCCGCGAGACTCTAATAAACTGGCTTGTGACTCATGATACCTATAAACCTAGAGTTCTGATACCAACTTGTCACGATCCAATTCTCCCTCCATGAATTGTACTGACGGCACCTAGTCTCTACGACTAGGTAAGCCTAACATTTGCGGAAATTGAAATGAAGAACATAAAGATTTACAACTAACAGTAACATGTAAAGTAAATAAGACGTTTGAGATGCTACTCGGCATATACAATAACCAACTACTCAGTAATATACAGTATGCCCAAAACCCGAAACAGCATGTGTCACAAACTACAGAAAGAAATAGCACCTCTATGCTCCGGAAACTAACAAAGGAAATACAGAAGTGTTTGACATGGGCAAGAGTAGAAAGGGACTCTGAGGTCTACGAATAGACAGATATATCTTGAAGTCTCTAAAGCAGTTTCGACTCACTGCTAATGCAGCTAGTAAGCAGTACCTAAATCTGCACACGAAAAACATGTGCAGGGAAGGGCATGAGTACACCATAACAGTACCCAGTAAGTTGCAAGCCTAACCTCGATCAAGTAGTGACGAGGTCTGGTCAGGGACCTACTGGCATATATATAATAAAACAAGACAGAATGAAATATCGCAGTAAAATAAAGACCAAAATTCAACAAGAACAAAATCCTAGAAGATAACAGCTGAGTACACAGAGATAACAACAAGGGATCTCTCAAGATACCGTCTCGTAGTCCCAAACGTAAATATGCAGGAGGGATCTCCCAAAATACCATTTTGTAGTTCCAAAGTAAATATGCAAGATAGGGGAATATTTCAAAATACCGTTCCGTAGTCCCAAAGTAAATATGCAAGACTGGGGGATCTCCAGGAATACCGTTCCGTAGTCCCAAAGTAAATATGCAGCCCAAACAATAGAAATAATAGTTACAGCAAGAACCTACACTGTAGACTAAATACAAGTCAAGGAAAAAGTAGGAAGTTAACTAAACATGTTGCACATAGTTCAGATAAATAGATAAGGCAAGTAGACATGTTATTCTAAGCTAATAGGATACTACACATGCTGATATAACTTAAATATGAAGAAGAACGGGTTATTACTCAGTGAAAATTGGGTTTTTACAAAAATTATCCCATATACGTACTCATCACCTCATGTACACAACGCTCACATATCAAAATAATACTAAATCCTAAATGGAGTTCCCTCACACAAGGTTAGGCGATCCACTTACCTCGAACCAAGCTCAAATCAATCAGTAACAATGCTCTTTCCATGAATATCCGACTCCGAATGGCCCAAATCTAGCCAAAATTAATTACATATTATAAATATAACTACAAGAAACTAATCTAGCTAATAAAATCCAAGCTAAAGCAAGAACTTGGAAATCGCCCTACAAATCTCCCCGGGCCCATGTCTCGGAATCTGGTAAAAGTCACAAAATATAAACACTCATTCACTCACGAGTCTAACCATAAAAGAATTACTTAAATTTGACCGTAAATTGCCTTCCAATACTCAAAATTTTAGTCTATGAAGCTTCTACCATTTTCTCCTCAAATTCCTAATTAAATGATGAAATCAACCATAGATTGGTGGATATAACCATAAAGTAGTTAAGAATCGTTACCCACAAGCCTCCTCTGAAAATCCCTCGAAATTTTGCCTCAATCCGAGCTCTATAGGTCCAAAAATGGAGAATGAAATCAAACCCTCGCACTTAGCCCTCTTTTGCCAGTGATTTCGCTTCTGCGAGAGGGTCCACGCATCTTTGGTTCCACACCTACGGAAAATTTATTGCAGGTGCGGACTTAACTTAAGTCCAAGATTCCGCATCTGCGCGAGATGAGCTGCATCTGCGCTCCCGCTCCTGCAGATACATGTCTGCTCCTGCGATCCACCTTCCGCAGAAGTGACTCCGCTTATTCAGTCCTTCTCTCGCACTTGCGACCTCTCACCTTTTACTTACAATCCGAACTTCCTCCCTATGGCTCGCACCTGCGGTAAATCTTGCGTTGGTGCGATTACACCAGGTGCAACACACTTCAGCCATTTCTCCCAAAATGCAACTTCATCCGTTAAGCATCTGAAACTCACCCGAGGCTCCCGGGACCTCAAACAAACATACCAAACAATCCTAAAACACCATACAAACTTATTCGAGCTCTCAAATCACATCAAACAATGCTAAATCACGAATCACCCTCCAATTCAAACTTAAATAACTTGAAACGTTAAATTTCCACAACCGATGCCAAAACCTATCAAACCACATCCGATTGACCTTAAACTTTGAACACAAGTCATATTCAACATTGTGGACCTACTTTAACTTCCGGAATTGGATTCCGACCCCGATATCAAAAAGTCTTCTACCGGTCAAAATCTCCAATAATTTTACTTTCGTCATTTCTAAACTAAATCAGCTACAGACCTCCAAAACACAATCCGAATACGTTCCTAAGTCCAAAATTACCCAATGAAGCTAATGGAATTGACGGAGCTCCATTTCGGAGTCATCTTCATAGAATTCTGACAATGGTTTAAATCCTAAGACTTAAGCCTCCGTTTAGGGACTAAGTGTCACAAAAAACTCCAAAAACCAAAACGAAACCTCCCAGCAAGTCACACTAGCAAAAGATAGATACGACGGAAGCAGAAAATAGGGGTTTGGGGCTATAAATCTCAAAACGACCGGCCGGGTCGTTACAGGTTTGGAGCCCGAGGGCTCGAATAAGTTTCAGACCATTTTTGACTTGTTGGAACTACAAATTTTTCAGCTTCTAGTGTATAATGCTTCACGATCGTGAAGGGGAGATTTTGGGCTATGGATGGTTGCTCTGCGTGAATGCGAGAGTCCGATCGCGAACGCAAAGCAATGGAGGGCTTACCCTTCGCGAACATGACAGGCATCTCGCGAACGCTAGCTTTTGGGGATGACAGGGTTCTTCTTCGCGAACGCGATGGCATGCTGGGGATTAAGCCTTCGCGGATGCGAAGTAGACCTCGCGAACACAATGGTATTTTGGCTAGTTCTCTTTGCGAATGCATCAGGTGCTTCGCGAATGCGAAGAACACTTGACGTCTAGTTATTTAAAGTGCTGAAAGTTGGGATTTAGGTATTCAATATCATTTTTGAAAGATAGAGCTTGGCCTAGAAAGGATTTTGAAGAGATTTTCATCCCCACTTTATTGGGTTAGTAAATTTTAATTAGTTTTCATGTATTTTCATAACACCTATTGATTTTTAACCTTGATCTATGAATTTCATGGTAGAAATTAGGAATTTTGCAAAATTGAGATTTTGACCTCAAATTGAAGTCGGATTTCGAAATAAATGACATAACCAGGCTCAGGGGTAAATGGATAATCGAATTTTGGTCCGAATTCCGGATTTTGACCAAGTGAGTCCATGGTTGACTTTTGTTAACTTTTTTCAATTTCATTAAAGATTAGATCTTTTTCACTTGTGGGCAGTTTCTAAAGCTTATTTTTAGATTATTTGAACTATATTTGCCTAGATTTAATTGGCCTGGAGGCTAATTCTAATGGAAAGGGCGTGATTGAGTGTTGATTTGATTGCGGAAAGAGGTAAGTGTCGTGGTTAACCTTGACTTAAAAGAATTAGGACTTGACAACCTATATGTAAGGTGACGAGTGTATATGCGTAGTCACGAGTTAAGATATTTATTCGTTGTTTTCAATTATTCCATGCCTTCATTTAATCCATATTATTACTTATTAACTGCTTTGATTGCTACTTACCTTTACGTGTTGAATTCATTGCATTTATCTGTTACATACCTTAATTGCTAAATGTTAACATGTACCCATGTGTTTATCTATTGACTGTTTCTACTTGCTTTGTGATTTAGTGTGTTGTTAGATAGCTACTTCTATACACTCTATGACTTTAATTATGTAATTTTCCTTATTGTATTTTATTTTTTTGATACGATGTAGTTGGTTATAGCTTAAACATATATTTTATATTATTTGGGATCGGGTTACGTGCCGCAACAGAAAAGAATTATTGTGTATATATGTGAATCGAGTGCACGCTGCAATGGAAAAGAATTGTGTTATATATAAAACTGCGCGCCGCAACTGGGAAGACTTATTCCATTGTGTTTGATTGTTGTCATTGTATCCGTGTTGTTTTGAGAATTTGATTGTAAGTGGTATTCTTGGGCCCTCAGTTGTGTGTTTTCAGTTCTGCTTTTATGTTAAATTTCCATTTTCTCTATTTTTGCTATTATTGCTTTTATATCCATTCAGGTTTTTAGTGGATGCCTTGTTATAGCCTCGTTCGTCGAGGCTAGGCTCGTCATTTACAGAGTATATTGGGTTGATTGATTGTACTCATATTACATTTCTACACTTCTCCTGCAGATTCTGGTGTTGGTCCCAGCACCAACTAGTGGAGGCTCGCTCGAATTAGCTTTCTTTCACGGAGACTTGAGGTATAGCTACACGGTTGCAGCCTTGAAGTCCCCTTCTCTATCTAGTTCTACTATTTATTTTGTGTCATACTGTTGTATTTTCATTCAGACGTTTGTGGTAGCACTTCTAGTATGCTCGTGTACTTGTGACACTAGATTCCGGGATTTAACTAGTCAGCATTTGAAATTATTATATTTATTTTGAATTTCTACAGTTTGATTTCTCATTAACTTATTTTCAAATTAGCTTTAAAATTATTAGTTGTGTGCTAATATTGATTTGCCTAGTAAATGAATGTTAGCCACTATCACGACCAGCGGCGGAGGATTTCGTGCAGTGACAGATCAAGGAGGACGTTGTATTCAGATGAGTTGATGTAGTATATAAGTTAGACCTATAAAAGATAGTATTTGCATTTTTTTCCTTTAATTTTTTATGTGATTTGGTACTATTAGTTTGAAAATATATTCTAAAAAAATCCTCGCTATTGAACTTAGTGTTGGACTTTAAGCCATTGGGCTTTAAAGTAGAAGAAATATGAATTGGAAATGGAGGGAAATAAAATGGAGGGAAAATAAAAATTTGAAGAAGTGAACTTTTGTCTTGCACTTTGTCCCTCATTGGTGAGGAACAATCACATTTGTGTGCTTATATATAGATTCACTTCTTAAAGCTCTTAAAAGGAGTTGAAGAGAATGAACCCTCGCGCCGTCGTCGTCGCTCAGCTCGGCTTTGGCTTTGGATCGATCGATAAGATTATTTTTGGAAAAAATTTATTTAAATATTTAATAATTAATTAAATGCCAAATCACTGCTGAAAATACGTTCAGAGGGCCTCGTTGGCTGCGGTTCTGCCGCGACCGCGGTAGAACCGCGGAAGGCAGATTCCGAGAGCCCCTCTGGCCGCGGTTCTGCCGCGATCGTGGTAGAACCGCGGCAGGCAGCGTATTTTCAGAAAAGGAACCTTTTTCATACACCTCTTCTGATATTTGCCTATAAATTCTGAGGCAAGGCTGCATTTTCTATACACGAAAAACACACCAGAACTTCTTTCTTTTTGAATATACTGCATCCTAATTCGCAGTCTCTCTCTCTGAAATTCGTAAGTGTGATTTTGCTCCGTTCTTTGAGTTCGTTGGTATCTTACAGTTTGTATTGTCACTGTTGCAGGAAGGTTTATTCCATTTTATCCTGGGAGGATTGGACACACAAGAAACTTGTGGACTCGGAATATTTCAGATTCTCTACTATTTTTTAGATTTCTTTAATTCTCCTAACAGTTTTTCTGATTTTTTGGTTTAACACAGTAATGCTCACAAGCTTAAGGAATTTTATTATTACTAACGTTTCTGTGTTTATTATATATTAAACTGTTTTCTATATACTTATTTGGAGACTAAAGCCTTGTTGCTTTCTACTCCAATAATTATTTCTGTCCGATTTAAAGTACATAAAAACTTTGCCGGAATAATAAAAGTACGGGTTTGAAGTATATAAAAACTTCACCATTGTTACGTGTTGTATATTTGGTTTGGTATTCAGTTTGAAGACATCAAAACTTCACTGATTTAACAAAGTTCTGTATTGTTTTCGACTTTACAGAAATATGACGAATGAAAACAAAACTAATGGAAGTGTTGCGGGAACGGGTGCTACTATTACGAGTGTTGTTGCCTCGTCAAGCCGTTCTACTCCTGCTCATGCTATGGCACCGGCAGAAAAATCCGAAAAGTTTTCCGGTATTGACTTCAAATGCTGGCAAATGAAGATGCTCTTCTATCTTACTACGTTGAGTTTTCAACGTTTCATCAAGGAGGATCCTCCGGTCTTGGCAGAAAATACTCCGGATGAAGAACGACTTGTTGTAACTAAAGCATGGAAACATTCGGATTTCTTGTGCAGAAACTACATTTTGAGTTGTTTGGAAGATGGCTTGTACAATGTCTATAGTGTCATGGAAACT